>VXAA01007447.1:84592-105302 GCA_013399115.1 Anseranas semipalmata
TTTTTTTTTTTTTGTCTTGGTTAAATTATACTAGGGACTTTTAAATTGGGTGATTTTCTTAAATTGCTGTGTAATCCCTTCTCAATCATCTTTGACAATGATCTGTTAAAGTAATTTAATTTAGGAATAAATGTAATTTTTTTCAACCTGAGTATATACCAATTTTTAAGGTATCTCAGTTGTTACTGTTAGGAGGAGAAGCTAGGGAAAGAAATGAGCATTTCTATTCTACACCCTATTTCTCTTTATTTCTATTTCTATTATTTCTTTTTCTATTTCTACTTCTGTCTGTTTCTGTTTCTGTTTCTGTTTCTGTTTCTGTTTCTGTTTCTGTTTCTGTTCCTTACTTCCCCAAAATGCATGATATGTCCTGATGACCTGAATATTATATGAGTTTAATCACTGAAACAGTTTCATTGTTCAGTATCTTATTCTTCTAACTCACTCCTCCTCCTTACATTACCTAGCTGTCCTGGTTTCAGCTGGAATACAGTTAATTTTCTTCCTAGTACCTGTCATGGTGCTGTGTTTTGGATTTAGGATGAGAATAATGCTGATACCACACTGATGTTATTATTGTTGCTAAGCAGTGCCTACACTGTTTCAAGGACTTTTGGCTTCCCTTACTGCCCTGCCAGCAAGCAAGCTGGGGGTGCACAAGAAGCTGGCAGGGGACACAACTGGGACAGCTGACCCAGACTGACCAAAGAGATGTTCCATAACACATGGCTTCATGTTCAACAATAAAAACTGGGGTAAAGAAGGAGAAAGGTGGGGATGTTCAGAGTGATGGCCTTTGTCTTCACAAGAAACCATTATGCATGATAAACCCTGCTTTCCTGGAAGTGGTTGAACACCTGCATGCTGATGGGAAGTAGTGAAAAAATTCCTTGTTTTGCTTTGCTTGTGCATGCATCTTTTGCTTTACCTTGTAAACTGTCTTTATTTCAACCCATGAGTTCTTGCACTTTTACCTTTCCAATTCTCTCCCCCATCCCACTTGGGGAGAGTGAGCAAGCAGCTGTGTAGTGCTTAGCTGCCTGCCAGGTTAAACCACAACAACAGGACAAAATGATAGTGAGCAGTTGAGGTAAAAGAAAAACTGAACTTAAAGAAGCAGAAACATTTGAAACATCCTGAATCAACTTTACAGTGAGAAATTCATTATATGGACTATCACCTAAAAGTCACAGCTTTACAGGATCTTTTCCTATTTTATTAATGATCTTTTCCTATTTTATTAATGGTTAAGGAGATTTTTCCTGGAAACAAACAAACAAAAAAGAAACCTAAGCAAGCTTAAGAATTAGAAAGCTATTTCTACATTTCCTTTATATACTGAGAATTGTCTCACATGAGAGAAAAAAAAAAAAAAAAAAAAGATTTGCTTTTCAGGATAGTGATTAACAACAATAAAAAAGAGGCATTTATCTCTAATGAAAATCAAACTATTCCACAGGTATGCCAGCCCTAAACCTCAGTGAAACAGAAAATACATTGAGTACTATACTATTTTTAAAAGGCTAACAGGTTGCATTAGTGCACAGAAACGTGTGCAATACAGACTGTTTAATGTACAAGTCAGCTCCTTTTGTGCAATAAACAGAATCATCAGGACTTTGTGGTTCCATATTCATCATGGTACATCATTATGAGAACACCATACGTACACAGCTGACCACTGCAAAACATTACGAGGTTGAGTCCTAATAGTAGCTTTGGTAAATTGCCTCAGCATATCTGGTAACTCAGAAGATTTTGATCTGCTGAGAACAAAACATGGTTTCTGGAAGAGGCATGGTCTTTTCAAATTCAGTTACAAGGACCTGAAAGAAATAACAATAAAACTGCAGGTCACAGATACAGAATGAAAACAAAAAGCTGTCTGCACATATGGAGGGAAACAGTGTTTCTACCAAAACTGCTTCCTTTCTTACTGGGGCTACTAGAGAACTCACACACCTCAGAAGAGTAAGCAGACAAGCATGGGAAGTCTCTAAAAACCTTAAGTTTGACAGCAACACCAAGCAAAAGGCTGGAGCTTGGACTCCAACAATGGCTACAGGCAAGGAGAACTACTACTTTTAACATCTACCTTTAGATAACTGATTTTTCTCCTCACACCTATCACAATATGCACTTGTAGAGCAAGTAGTTCAGACAAATCACACCATACGCAACAGTGTGAAAGCCAGCCAATGGCTACTGCTTGTCACTTTGGTACAGAAACTAGTGTGTATAGATTAACCTTATTAACTTAGTGTGCATAAATTTGCTTCAGTCTACAGTGCTAAGGCCAGGCTCAGGAATCCCAGACCCTGGGGACAAGAGTCTGGAGAAAAGAAGACTTTCCATTGGTTGAGGAGGATCAGGTTAGAGATCATTTAGACAAACCTGATACCCACAAATCCATGGGCCCCAGTGGGATCCACCCAAGAATGCTGAGGGAGCTGGTGGATGTTATTGCTAAGCCACTCTCCATCATCTTTGAAAGGTTGTGGAGAACAAGGAAGGAGCCTGAGGACTGGAAGAAGGCTGAGAGGGGATCTTATCAATGTACAAAAATATCTTAAGGGAGGATGTCAGGATGACGGGGCCAGACTCTTTTTGGTGGTGCTCAGCAATAAGACGAGAAGCAATGGGCACAGACTGAAACCTCTTCCTCCAAACAAGGAAAGAAGCCGCAAAAGTGGTGAGAATGTTTCTCCTTAACACTAGAGAAGAGAGCAAGGGTGAACCTCAGACTGACACCCCACCACCACTACTTCCAGTCCCTAGGGGCCTTGGTGGCCCTCCAAAAGACTCCCTGTGTTGTGCCAGACCAGCAACCCAGATAAGGCCAGGCCCTCTCCTTCCCTCTCCCTCAGGGCTCAGGGCACAAGAGATGGCACCCCTTCACACTCAGGGAGCAGGGGTAGGTGTAGCGGATGGCAAAGAAGGGCTCGTGCAGCACTTGACTGTCAGCAGTGCTTTTATCAGCCGTTGGGAGACCTTGCACAGGCCAGCCACACCTCCTTTTCCTGCCCACGGGACATCTGGATGCTTCACCCACTCTCAGCTTCTGTCAAGCATGGGGGGGCTGCACCACCTGCATGGAGCTGGGTTGGTGGCAGTGGGTCATGGAGGACCCCTGACCCTCCAGAAACATTGTTGCTACCATCCTGTGGCACAGGGACCTCAGACATGGGATGAGGAGGGGGCTGGAGGCCAGGGAACAGGAGGAGAGCTGGAGGGCAGTCCCTGTGCCCAAGGGGCGTCCTGTCTCTCTGGCAAGCACAATGGCCCAGGACAGCCATCCACAGGAAAGGGGCCTTCAGCCCCTCCTCCTTCCACGTGAGGGCATCTTTCAGGCCACAGAACCCCACTCCCAACACAGCCACATTTGGCCAGGCGTGTGGCCCACCGTCACAGGGGCCATCACAGAGGATCCCTGATGTAACAGTGGCATCTGCCCACCTTTTGTTTTGGGCCCTATAAACCACCCCTGTGGCTGACCCACCACTCACTGAGCTTCCAGGACCTCTGACGACAACCAAGCAGGGATGGAAGGAAAAGGACCTGGAGCACTGGCTGCCCACTTTTATGTGGGTCAGAAGAGAATTGGTTCCTCAAACCAAAGAGAAGGAAGCCACAGCCTGTGAAAAGGAAGTGGAGGAGGACAGGTGTCTGTAGCAAAGGAGCAGTACCCTACACTGCAACTGATGATGTGGAGCCCATGGAGGTGGGTCCACCTCAAGATGAAGAATCAATGGAGGTGGATCCACCTCCAACACAGATGACCTGGCACAACTCTAGTGTGCCAAGGCTCACTGCCATGAAGTCACATTGAGGGCATTGCAGGAGCACCCAACCTGTTCCATATCCACAACGTGGCCTCCATTTCCAAAAATAACTGGGAGAGGCCATCCACAGACATCTCACAGGCTTGTCTGCAACATCTCCTAAAAATCAATTCCTTTGTTGGTTGCTGGGAGATCTTGCAGGCTCGCCTGCAGGGTGGCCCTCTTTCCCATCCCCCATTTCCAATCCGCCATCCCCACCCATCATGGACCTCTTCTGCACAGAGTCCCAAGGAGTAGGCAAGAGTGGACTTAGCTTCCTTTGTGCTGCTGCACCGGGGCAACGAGAGGGTCCCCTCAGAGGGCCACTGTGGGCCTTGGGTCCTGGAGCCCAGGGGTGTGTTAGTTTAAGGACAAGAAGGCTACCCTAAGGAGGCTTGAAGATGAAGCCACACCCTCCATGGCGGTGCACAAAGAACAGCAACAGATCTATCAAAACAGTTAGGGAGAGAGCTGCTCCTTTACAGAAGCAGACTTCAGGTCTTCCAGGAAGAAGTGCTGGAGTGCAGCGTTAAGGTCCATTCAAGATGCTTCATTAGGAGCTCTTCCCAAGACTGGGCAATAAATAGCAATAGCAATAATAATAATAATAATAAATATATAAAAACATAAAATCACTTTCCTCTCTTATTTGGTGGCACTTTTGCTACTGCTTCTGGACTTCTGCATCACCTTCTGGTCTCCCCAGTACAGGAAAGGTACTGATGTGTGTAGTGTGGGCCCAGCCCAGGGCATTTGAGACATCGAGGGGCCAAGGTGCACGGCATATAAGGGCAGGCTGACACAACTTCTTTGGTCAGCATTAAGGAGAGAAGACTCAGGGGTGGACCTGATTGCTGACTACAGCTGACTACTGGGAGGGTGTAGAGAAGCTGAAGACTGAATCTTCTCAGAGGTGCTCTGTGACGGAAAGAAAAAACACTGGGCCCACGCTTGCAGATGGAGGCACCCCCGCCAGATAAAGGGAAAAGATTGTTCCTACAAGAGTGCTCAGACAGAACAGGTGTCCAGAGAGGCTGCATAGTCTCTGTCCTGGTGGGTATCTGAACTTGACTGAACAAGGCTGGATGTTCTCTGAGGACACCTTGTCCTTTGTGTGCCACTCAAGGATTTTCTGGTAGGTGTGGCCCCTAGTCTTCCCAGATAATGAGGAGAGGCTAATCAACTGGTTGGTTCTTGGATCCTCTTATTTGCCCGTCTTGAAGATGGGCCCAATGTTAGCTTTTTTCTAGTGTTCAGGCACCTTCCCTGATCATCATGACTTCTCAAAGATGACAGACAGAAACCCACATAAGGAATTCTACCAAAACCCTCAGCACCCTTGGATGCACCCCCCTTCATTACTTGGACTTGTGCATGCCCAGTTGGCTTACGCGTTTCCTAACTGCGTCTTCCTGCCACAGACTCTGCTAGTAGGCTCGGAACTGGGAGGACTGAGGCCTGTGGCCTGTGAATTGAGGGAAAGCATTATTCCATACTTGATAGGTCTGATTTCTTCCTCCTGGTGACCTTCACCACCTGATTTCAGTACAACTATGGTCTTTGCTCCTACCAACAAAAGAAAGATGAGAGTGGAAGAAGAGTTATTTGTATTACATTGTATTTCACTGAATTTCACTGAATACATTTCACTGAATACAGATGAAGTATAAAAACTTTAGTAAGAGTGATTTCACCACCAGATCTTCTACTGGTAAGGGATAACAGCTGACTTAAGATTTTTCTAGGCTATTGTTTAGTGAGTACTGAAAAGGTCCCTACTTATCCCTCCTCCCATCACTTTCAGTTCATTTGGTAACCTAATGAACTGACAAAGGAGTCGATTTCTCTACAGGAATTTTTTTTCTTTAACCTGCTAACTACTTCCAAAGTTCCAGAAATGGCAAAAGCACGCAAGATTTTTCCATACTATTATGTCCTCTATGGAGACATCTGTCCTTGAACTGAAAGAAAGTTGTTGGGGTAGAGGAATTAATAATGGTTGAACAAGCACAGGACAGTAAGATGATACTGGCTGAAAACAGTGTGCCATATTTCTGGACCACGAATACAATGAAGAGAGGCAACTTCCCTCCAAATTAAAAAGCAAAAATATTACAACAGCTGCTGCTACTGATAATGTTACAGAGGTAAGCTAAGAAAATATTTAAACACAAGCTACATTTGGAAGAAAATGTTTTCTGTTCCCGTGGTGCAAGAAAAAATGCTTGCAGTATGCCAGTAATTTTCAGTCTTTCTCTATGCAAGCTCCCAAAAAAGTTCCAATGGAGATGGAGACTTTTGTACCATTAATTCAAACTTGCTGCCAGTAGCAGAAGTAGCTACTAAAAAAAGGCAAATAGAAACTTGCTTTTCCTTCTTAGTTCACTTCTGTGAAGTGTTTTAGTTGTTGTTGAGCAGTGTTTACACTGATTCGAGGATTTCCGGGTTCTCACACTGCCTTGCCAGCAAGTAATCTGGGGATGCACAAGAAGCTGGGAGGGGACACAACCAGGACAGCTGGCCCAGACTGACCAAAGGGATATTCCATAACATATGATATCATGCTGAACAACAAAACTGGGGGGAGTTGGCTGGGTGGCCTGCAGTTTCTTGGGGGCTGCTGGGCATCAGTCAGCTGGTGGTGAGCAATTTCATTGTGCATCACTTGTTCATTTTGTTCTATTTTTTTTATTGTTATTGTTGCCATTTTTTTTCTTTCCCCTTTCTTATTAAACTATCTTTATCTCAACCTTCTTGTACTTTTTCCTTTTTCTGATTCTCCCCCATCCCACTGCAGGAAGTAGCTTTCTTCCAATTTCCCACCACAGCTCTTTTTCTGAGAGCTGTACAAATAATTGATTTTTCAGTTCAAGAAGGGGAAGTTGTCCCAACAAAATTGGTAGTAATAGTTTGGAAATATGCATTCAGATTTCTTCCAGATGAGGCAGAAACATAACAACACATTCTTCTCTAATACCTTATTTGAGAGGGAAGAATCTAGACAATACTTTTTTATGGATACAGAACATGGGCAACAAGTGGAAATTGTAACCTCTTTATTGATTTACCAAATCAGAAGAAAAAATAACAATTCTCAAAGTTCTACTTCCCCATCTGTCTCTTATTTATACAGGGTGCTCAGATTTCATGTCTGTCAACTTCAGAAGGTAAAAGGGGTGTAGAAGAGAATCATATGCTTCTCTTCATGTGCTTTCTTGGGAACCTTGGGCATACAATTTGTCAAATTTGTCAAATAGGTGTACCATATTTCTCATGTTAACTCTGGTAAACAAAATGCAAAGGCTCTGCTTTTATCTTTGTCCTTTTTCTCAATCTCTTGTTCTATGAGATAAAGCACCTCCTTTATCTTTGTCCAAAACCTAGAAAACAGGACAAATCTGATGTAATTATAGAGAAATATGTATAGCACCAAGGAATTCTTAAATGTTTAGATTAGCTATACAGATTAACCATTTGGTGCATTTCTTGGTCATGACTAGTTTGCAGTTCTGCAGTATTCAGCATTATACAGTGGTCTGATTCATTTAACTGACATTAAGTTCTCAGTAAATCAATGGGCAGATTTTTCCCCAGTTCACAAACTGCAAAGACAATTCCTCAGTTAATCTTCTGAGCCCCCCCTTTGACATCGGAATGAGGGGGACTGAAGACAGAGTCAGTGAAGATTGCCCGCTTTCTTCAAGTTACAGCATATACTTTGCATTACAGAACTCTGTGACAAGGTTTAAAAATACATTCCTGAAAAGAAGTTGTGCTATCCCGCTGCTTACATCCCCAATTGTGCTGTAATATAATGCACTTTAACAAAATTTGCAGAAATATTCTACAAGTGCATGTTGGAAAATTCAAACAGACTGGCTCTGCCATCTGCTACTTCTGATAAGAGACTCATCTGTCTGTTGAGCAGGTAGTAGAGAGGCTGACTGAAAGAAAGAGAAGATAATGAAACACTGAAAACATGCTGTATCTCACAGTTACTTGCAGACACGCATCACCTAATTGGGGGTCAAACCAATGTTATTAAGTATTTAGAATGCATTTTGGTTTCAATTTGAATCAAATATGAATATATGCAGAACATTACAAAGTAAACCTATTGATGTAATTTGGCCACTGAACTCAACTCCATCTCTGTTTCAGTGACAAGACTAACAAGAGAAAGTGTAATTGTGAAAGAACACTTATCTCAGCTATGTCAGTCATTGCACAATAACTAAATCCTCTTACTCTGCTGGGGGCACAGAATTAAAATGACTTAAGGGTTAGCTCTGTAATTACAGTCTGTCCTGAGTAAGAAAAGCAAGCAGCTACAGTGTCCAGGGAGCAAACTTAGGAATGACTCATTCCCTCTTTTTTTTTTTCCAATACCAAGGGAAAAGTTCTCAGTTCTGATCTATTTTAGAAGATGATTATTTTCCTTTCCATCCAAGGCTGATACACAGGCATTGAAGGCTTGGCTTTTCCTCACTCCTGGTTTCCTGGTTGTAACCAGACTATCATTGTAAGAACTGTTTCCATCCCATGCACAATATTACATAATGCAGATAGTTAATAAGCCTTTAAGTTTCTTGTACCCTTTATTTGATTTCACATTGTTGTATGGACAGTACTTGCAGAAGCTAATGACTTTAATGACATCTGTTGATTGTTATGGCATAACAGCCCACCTTGGCAACTGTCACTCTGTGGCAAGGGTAACTCAATGGGGCTGACTGCAGAGGGTAATCCTAAAACAAGTCTTAAAAAATAGCCTAGATGTGCCCCTGTCAGTCACAACTGAAGAGGGCATGTTGATAGTGAGGAAAGGAAAGGAGACTAAAAGTAAGAATCTAAAACAGATTACAAAGTTGCTTATGGTGGTGGTGTTTACTATCAGAATAGTTTCTTGGGAACCTATGTCTGCTTATCTGTAAGGGGTGCTCAGGTTTCATGTCTGTCAACTTCAGAAGGTAAAAGGGATGTGGAAGAGAATCATGTGCTCCTCCTGGAGGACTGGGAAAAAGACAGCTTCACAAAGGACAGTGGGAGGCTGGAAAAGTAAGTTATTGGGGAAAATGAGAACAAAATGTAGGAACCATGATTAGCTCCAGGAGAAGATCCTTAAGGGGGAGAGATGAACTGCAGAGGAACAACTCTGTGAGTGGAATAGAACAAACATTAACGTTTTGTTTGAAGTGACTGGAAAAGAGGGAAAGCCCACATATGAGGCAAGGCACTCTTCAGTGGTGTAGGACTCTATTCAGGATGAAAGCCAAAGGCCTGGAAAAGGGTAGGCCTGAGGGAGATCTGACTGAATGTTAGATACTCCCCTGCATGAGGTAGGTAATGCCAAAGGGACTACTCTGAAATGGCAAATAGTAGAAATATCACAAGGAAGAAGTCAGATGTAGTGACTCTAGTCAAAAGACTACAGTCAGAAAAGCTTATTCTTGACAGCTCTCAATAAAACCCTTCCATAAGCTTTTCTTTCTCTTTTGTCAGTCTCTGGAAGTCCTCTCTCCCTCAGTGGAGTAAATAAAGTAGTACCTCTCCCCAGGCTGGATGAAATCTTTATGCAGACCTTTTCCTTCCTTTTGCCTGGCATATTCTACCATCAACATCCAGAAGATGATTTCTGGTGTTCATGTCTTCTACTGGCCTAGCTGTGCCCCATTTCCAGGTGTGCCTAGGGTTCATGGGCCTATCTGAGCTTTTTATGTACTTTTGTGAAACTTACATGCTCTCTTAAACCTCACCCCCCACCATGTATATGTGGATAGATTTTTTTAAGTCAAATCTCATAAGACAACTTAAAAATAAAGTTTATTAAACAGCTGAAATTTAGTTTGAAACATAAAAAATCCAAATGTTGGGGAGACAAGCTGCTTTTGATTAAAATTAAATGACATTTTACGCACAGCACTACAGTTTGAAATGTCAGTATATAGAGATATAGTCATATCTCACTGACTTACTTCCAGTGTGTATTAAGAATCTGGGAACAGGGATATTAAATAAGTGTCTTTATCTTAATACTTTGGTAGAAGAATGTTAAATCAGTGCAGCAAAGCGATACTTAAAATACTGATAAGCACTAGAGAACTTGTGGTAGGAGCAAAGAAAATTTATAGAAAGTTTTGGTTGGTTTTCTGTATGCTATTGAATCTGTCAAGAAAACTGGTCTATTAACACGTGTTGAACCAGCTAATCCATTTAACAACAATATAGTTTTGTTGCCTATTCTTCAAGGGAAAGTGTTTTGCAGGGTGGGTGAGAACCATAAACAATTCAACTCAATCTAAGTTTGTGAGGTGTTTTCTTGTCAACACTACATTCCTATGTTCAATGACTGGAAAAATTCATACAAGAATGCTCCAGGACCACTGGCCAGGTTTGTACCAAATGAAAGTTACTTACAGTATGAGAAATAGTTACATTTCTTAGTGAATTAATGAATTTCCTAGTGAAGGATTTCTCATGGCACAAAAGCTCATTCACGAATCACCATCAATCCTTAATGAAATCAGTTGAAAACAAAGATTTAATAGATATAGGGAAGAAAAGTACCTGTTGCATTTTTATAGAACTCTAATCCTGGTTAAGGGAAAACATGGTGGAGGAAGAAGCACACACTCATATGTACAGTACCTATCTTGTTAGCTGAAGATATTAAAGGCAAAAACAAGCTTCTGTCAAAATGCAGTTTCTTGCACAAGTACTTCTGTAGTCTTTCAACTCTGAACTTTGAAAGTCTGTTTGCTGTCAGCACTGTATACCATTCTTATCTATTTTTGATGGACCACAAAAGATTATTGCAGCAACATATGCTGATGTTGTCAGAACAGAAGCTTGATAGAAGCTCCCTTTGATAGTAAAGCTTGACAAAGGTGTGGTCTTATATGGAACTGGAACAAAAACAGAGTAATGTTAATTTTCCTTTGGAATAGAAATTATGGATTATAAGCAACCAGGCTAAACTTCACATTTTATGAATATTTTGTGTTGTTGCAGTGTTCAGGCAAATTCTATGCACTCTGTGTTATAAGTCTCTCAGCCTCACTTTTTTTGAACTTGCTGATATATCCGCTCCAAAATGATAAATATTTTGTATCATTCAGTTTTTCTTTTTCATAGTTCATCCCTTATGAAGTGGAAGTATAAAAGTAATGTTTACCGTGGTGGATAGGACTGAGCCTGCCACACTCTCCATGCTTTACCACAAAGGGATTGTCCTTGAAGTAGAGTTGGGAATGACCCCAAGCAGCAGATTTTTCAAATAACATTATTTTGACATGTGTGGTGCAATTTATTGATGTATCAATTTTTCTTGGCTCCTGTCTTTAAACTCTGTAAAAATTGAGGTGGACAAGCACTTCAGGACCAGTGTATTCAGAAGCTATGGACACATCTGTAATAATACTGCCTTTGGCTACCACCCTTGGAAATCAGCAAAGACCTTTCCTATTAACGTTACACTCTAGTACATGAATTAAGGCTTATAATCACCTGAAAAGAACACATTAATTATCTCTACAAGTCTAATTTACCTTTCAAAATGACAAACATGACTTCAGAGATTGCTATAAACCCTAATCCCTGTGTTGTACACACACAGTCGATGTGTGTACAGTGAAGAGTAAACTATAGTTTCTATAGCTATAGTAAGTGGTCATTATGTGTAGATATATTAGAATAGGTTTTTTTCTTGTTTAAATGTGTTTAATTATTCACAAACCTATGCAGAATAGTTCTTTACATAGTTCCTTTGTGTAATATGGGAAGCCCTCCTGGCAAAGATAAGCACCCTTACATGCATATAACATTTCCTATTTCGATTGACAGAGTTTCATTAAATTATTTATAATTACTTTCCTTATTCGTTTTTGTTACGACTGGTCTGAAACAGACATGCACAAAAGCAATTCTAACTGTGCACTGCATTAATATGAATAAATATTCCAGAAGGCCATGATTATATACCTTTACATATTTTCTGCTATGGAGTTTAGTTAGCAAAATTATGAATCACACAATTTCTGATAAAATTGATAATAATACTCAGTGAATGATTTAAAACATTTCCTTTTTATACACTCAAGTCATTTTTTTTTCCTGTTACAACCTGAAGAGTATGGAGCATAAAGAAGAGACAGATATAGTGGGAATAAGAGATATACATAGATGATACAAAACAATAACTTTTTTTCATTTTATTACTTTTAACATGAAGTATTCTATCATGGGTACTTGGAGTTTTGCAAAATTAATGCATCTATTTAAGAAAAGACAGTTTTTAGTGTATCACAAATTACCGATAATCTTCTTCTTTATTTTGTTATATTTAAAAATCTGTTACCTTTTAATGTTATATTAAGAAATACATTCAGTTCTCTATTTAGAAAATAGAGTTAGATCATGGTATCACCCTACAGCTGTTAACTAGAAATCAGCAAACTTGTGGTTTAGGTTCTAATTTTAATATCTGTATCATTCTGAATTGAATATTTTTAAAAAATATATATTTGATATATGCTATTTCTATAGTTCACAGCATTGAAACTTAAGGAATACAGATTAAAATTTGAATACAGTTTAGCAAATCTGGGATCAGCAAAGCAGCTGAAGTGGGCAGCTCTCAACATCAAATCTGAGAATCAGGACTGAGTGCCAGGATAATGTATGGAAAGAAAGGGGAAAAACATCCAGCACTGCGTGAGACATTACCTTGCATCCACCAGTCTGCATGCATGCTCTACCTATGTAGCAAACACAAAGTAATCAGTATTAGTTCAGACTACAGTGAAAAGAGGGCTAATCTGATTTAAATTATCTTGCCCTTACTTGGGTAAAACAGTCCTCTTGGACAATAATTGTTTCATATTACTTATTGTTTCATATTATGCTTTCATATTACCAAGGCTACCTGTCAGGCTGATGGCTAAGGTGCTTGTTGGGTATGAGTTCAAATACTTTCATTTTAAATATTTGCTTAACCACTAGACAAAACAAAAACAAACAAACAAACAAATAAAAAACTGTCATCCTCAGCATTTTTTCACTTACTCACCTTATATTGCATGTATCCCAAATAAAATGGTTTTATACATCTTACATGAAAAGAATTAATGTTTTATTTGGATGAGAGAAGTTACACATTTTAATTTAGTATTTATCTAGCTGGATGCTTTTAATAATTTTGTTCTTAATTTCTGTCACTGAATTGAAAAATTAATTACTCAGAAAAAAAAAAAAAAAAAGTCAATGAGATCTTGTAACTAACATGCTGGTGCTTATGGGACATCATCTCTGTGTTTTAATGCCCAGAGGCTGGAAAAGCTCTGTTCCAACTGAAGGTAACATCCTGGTCCCAGTGGTAAAATCCCAAATCACTAATTCCCAGAGATTGACTTCTAAATTCCAGAATTAGTATCCCCCTCCTTCCAAAAATTCACTCCTATCAGACTGTCAGATGGGTAGCTATATACTATACATAGTATATTCATTTCTATACTCTATGCATCTATATGTAAATATACCTTAAATGGTCAAATTAACAGGAAATTAATTTAAACGAAGCATATGCCATCAAAAATCACCTAAAGTATTGCTGAAAATCAAAGGTCCTACGAGCATAATTCCTGTTGATGTATAGATTTCAGGTTTATTCATAATGTAATCTTTATGCATGCTGAAAGAATATCACTGTACTGTGACAGAAAAAAATGAGATTGAAGTCAGACATAATTTTTCTTCCAATCAGCCTGCGAAATATGTACAATGGGGTTATTTACACAATCTACTCTAGAAAATAATTTAGGTGTAAATTTGAAGATGACAGTTAAAAATCTGTGTTCTGCATAGACAACAGAGAGAGGTAGAAACCACTGAGGAGGTGATTCAGAGTTCAGAAGGTAAACACCTGAAGTACAAATACCACACAAAGCATGCAAACAGCATACCTGTGCATTGGACAGATGGCAGACATATTGTGGTTGGATGTGAATATAAAAGAAAGAGCCTACATTTCATTATGGTTCCAGGACACTATTAAAATACATAGGTTACGAATCCAAATCTCTTGTGGCAATAGCTGTACGTAGGAGTAAGCACTGAAAAATAAAGCAAAAGTCAGGTAATGTCTGTGGAGGCAAACCCACACAATCTCAGCTAATCACTTGTCTAGTGATCAACGTCATTTCACATAAAATAAGTAAAGGTGAAAATGAAACATTGACATTGTGAACGCTTGATTAAATCTGGAGCCGATTAGGCTGGCACAGTTAAAGGTAAGAGTACAGGTGGTAAATCAACTCTCTCTCAGGTCAAGTCAGAGAAAAGATACAATTAGAAAGACAAGCATACTGCAGCCAAGATGATTCAAAGAGTGGAAAATTAAATGCTTGTTAGCAAAGCCCTGACAGGCATTAAGAGTAATACATTAAATAACTACTGTTTTGGATTAAAAGTGTTCTGTGCAAATCTGTAGAGGTAACATGGAAGTTCTAGTTCCCTGCTTCTCTATTTAGAATTCTGTCTGTAAATTACTTAATTCATTCACAGGGAACTGTCCTTGCAATTTTTTCTTCTTTTTAAATAGTGAAGTTCTACCTTCAAACATAGATATCCAGACTGCGTTTCTGCTTCTTCTTCCACAGCATATCAACATGTTTTACTCTTTCTGTATATACTATTCCACCTACAACTTGATTGCTGTAGGGTCTGGCTTCTTTCCAGTACTGCATTATATATTAATTAATATCCTTTAGCAGCACAAAAGAAACTTTAGTCAGGCACAAATTATTGAGCTTGGTACAAAAGTAACTGGATGAAATTTAATGACCTGTGTTATACATCAGATTGAATAGTCTAAAGGTCCATTTTTGCCTTAAGCTCTGTGGTTATATTTGAAGTAGTGGATGCAAGGACATGGTGATACTCAAAGGCTAATGTAGCAGTATTTGGCATGAACTAGGTCCTCCTTGTCCCCAGTTCACATTTATGTCTTTCTCCTATAAGAAGAGAACAATATCACAGGGCTTTAATAAGATTCCTAATCTAAGCAATTAGAGAATTAGGACTCCACATGATGCTTCAGCATCCAATGTGATATTCAACCTGTGAAACTATGACTGCACTGGGGCCAACTGCTTTTTAACTGTGTCTCTAACAGTCATTAAGAAACCTTGGCCTTCCAAGAGAAAGTATGTCCATGCCTAAAGATAGGAAATATATCTCTTGCTTTGTTCCAAAGCAATAAATTCTTTTTTTTTTTTTAGATCTCTTGAGCCTGATCATTAATAACTTCAATAGGACTGAAAAGTATAGCTTTGAAATTGATAATGTTTATAGGGACAGGTTGGGTCAGCAGAAGGTTGGCAAGTTTGCTTATTGGATCCTTGCTGTTGAAGGCACAAGTTTCAATGGTTGCTATCAGTTAAGATTTCCAGAGGCTGGTAGTTTTGCACCGACCTGATCTTTTATTTATAATGAAATCTTGAAGAATTTATATTGCATTCTGGCAGTCCTGATGTTTTTTCTCATTCTTCTTATCATTCCTTCTGTTTTTTTATTTTTTGACTATGCTTGCAAAAAAGTCTTTCATCACACTTTTACATTTGCAAGTCAAGATAAACAAATTGCTCAGGTTTAACTGAAGTCCATAAAATACTCCAGTAAAGTGGTAAATAACATCAACAATATTATCCAGAAAATTATCTTCAGTTTAAAAAAAGTTTTGCTATATCCAAATGCACAGTTCACTGCATTGAGTTTGGAATAAATGTTGTTTTCAGAAACGAACTGAAAAGATTATTTGCCATTAACTGTATAATTACTGGCCAGATGTTTCTATTTAGAATTAAAATTGGGTTTCTATACCACTCTCAATGTCATACCATGCAAATACATTGTAAAATTCAGCTGGGCCTGTTTGAAAATAACAGTCTGTATATTTAGCTTCCCAATTTTCTTTGCTATTCTGAAAGAAATTCACTGAGCTTTAACAGTTATTCCAATGTAAAGCAACTGCTTTCCATGTCAAACAAAAGCCCTTATTAGTGTGAGATAATGTGTCAGCTACTAAGAAGATTCTGGTATGCTAGCAAAACTAATAAATATTCATAAATAAACTTGATCTAGACAATGTACAGATTCTGCTAAGAATGTGTTACAGTCTTAATCCAGAGAGCATAGTAGTAATTAACAGATAAAAGAGGAGGTTCATTAAATGAATATGCAGTGTCATGAAATCAGAGCTGTGCATTGATCAATTCTAACTTAAGGATTCTTCCTTAGCTAGGATATTTTGACACACCATTTATCACTAGTCCTATTTTTAGATTTTTAATTAGCAGATCACCAGCCCTTACCTCATTAACCTAGCTTCTGCAAAAACATTATTTCTAGAGATAATAGCTAGGTTAGAATAATCACCACTCCCAATTTCTTGAGCTGCATGGAAGGACAGGACTTCAGCTTCTGTGACATGAAACTACATTTCATACTGTGCAAATCTGACCTTGACTCAACAGCTCATGTCTTTTTTTCTGAACAATTTCTCTTCATTTCTTTTCCTAAATGTATTAACCTCTAAATATGCACCTTTCAATGACAACTGCTTGTTTCTAACCCTGTGTTTGCAAAAATGTTTGGCGATATAGTTCAGAAAATTGTACCTTGATGTGTGTTTAACACAGCTTGCTGTATATTTGAATAGATAAGTTTTTAAATGATTAGCCTTTATAGACTTTTTGTGAGAGAAAACAACATTTGCAAAAGTTAAAATGAACCAAATAAAGATGTATTTACACTTATGTTTGTTAAGTATAATAGCTTAAGAAACTAATAAGCTGCAGCCAATTGACAAATCAATGAAGTACGTCTTGTGCAGATGTTTCCTCCAATCTGATGTGCCTATTTTATTGCTTATATTATTGGAAGGTATGTTCCACCACTGGTGATGGATAGGAATATACATCATGCCATACTGTTCCAAGACTATATAATTATCTCTGTAATATGCATGCTGTATTTTCAACATAATGCTTAAGGCTTAAGGCTTTCCTGTTGCAAGATGCGCAATTAAATCATCTTAATATTGTCTTTTTGCTCTAATATATGTAGCAACAATGAAAAGATTAGGCTAGCCTCAATTAAATGGCCAATGAATTAGGTATCTGAACAATATTTGCACCCCTGGCTGTTGTATCCAATTAAAATTCCTATCAAATGAAAGAATTGATTAGTCTCTTCAAGCGGAGAGGTTTGCATCATGCAAGCAGTCTAAATAATTTACATTAGAGCTTTCAACACATTTCATATGCTGTCATCTCTGCCTTGTGAAACAATTTATGGCATACTAAGGCTTGCTTTCATTACATGCACTGATTTTGCAATCAATGGCATGCCAAAAGTTCAGAACACAATCTAAGAAGGTCATAGTTCTGCCACTGAAAATAGTTTGTGAAAAGGTCACCTAATTATTTTTGCATTTTATGATGTTTATGGCTATGCTCTGGTATGTAGTCATGTGTATGCAATCTCATTAAGCACTAATGCTAGCTTTGTAATGAAAACAATCCATTTTCTAACTTAAGATCTAATTTTCTCATTTGCTTCATCTTTGATTTAAAAGAATTAAGAGCACAGGACTTTGTCTGAATGAGTACACCAAGTCTGAAGCTTCTTATCATATTATTAAATTAATGCAATGGATGACAAAATGAATTTGTGGAAAAAATATAACTTGCTATAATTTTGCTGGAGTGTTTTAATTTAGGAATCACACACATATTTGGAAAGACTCATTCAGACTCTTCCTTTTACAAAACTGGAGGATGCAGTATCCCATTGCTTAGAGTTTGCAGCAAGCAGAAAGGATCTCATTAAATTCTGACAAAATTTTTCAAGTACAGTGGAAACATTGGTATTTTCACGAAGAATTAATGGTCCTAATTCCACTGGTAGGGCACAGGAATGATAGCAGTATTTAATATATCTGGGATATCTAGATGGAATTTGAGATGCACAGAAAGGTCTTCGTAAAATACATAATATTTTATGCTCATGTCTTTCTTCACCTGGACTATCTGAGTTTGTTTGGTGTAATGTTAAGAAATAACTGACTTTAAATGAGAGTAACTTTCCATAAGTCATTCAATTTTCATACTTTAAAAAAAATGTTATTTAGACAACAAACAATTCAAAATTTATCAGTTTTCACCTGTTTTTCACTTATGCAGATGTCAGCTGCTTCCCAACTCTCTTTGGATCCAAAAATGCAAGGAGAGGGTGTTGCCAAAACCTTTTGATTTAAGGATAGTTGCTGATCCAGAGCATACCAGCTATTCACATGTAAAGTCAGGCCATTCAAAAAATAAAGTTATAGCTTCTTTCATTTAAAATGTTACCAGTACATACTAGCTGAATTTCCAGACACCTGTGAAGGATTTTCCCAACAAGTGGCAATTCAGATGAATTTCAGAAAAAAAAAATATCACTTTTTTCACCTTTTTTTTTTTTTAATGCAGTAAGCTAGCTACAATATGAGATGGAAAAGCCTCTTCCTTTCTTCATCCCTGCGCTGGGAGATAGCCAGTGGGTACAGGGAATCCTCCAGGGGAATGGGGGATCCATTTGCTCCAGTCTGAAGAGAATGAGATAAACTGAATCTGCTTCATGGGTAATTTCTTAAGTGTGTGTGTGTCAAAGTGTTAGTGTGTTTTTATGAAGGGTGAGTCTTGCTCTTTCCACTGCACCCAAGAATGTTGTGAATAGGTTGGACTGGATGATCTAGGAGGTCTTTCCCAACTTAAATGGTTCTGTGTGATTCTGACCCTATGGCTCCTGGGCTGGATCCAAAGTGGAAGCATCAAGCCTTCTCCCTGGGGTAGACCACCTGCATCCCAGAATAAAAGCAGGCATAGATGAACCACCAGAAGGAGGGCAGAGGGCCTCTGGTCCCCACACCAGCACCAGCTAACATGGTGCATGCTGTGCAGCAAATTTTTGCAAGGGCCTTGAAAGGACTGTGTTAACAAATACAGTTCAACCGCAATAAATAAAAATAAATGTGAGCTTGAAATAAACCATTCCTACATCTTACAGCATGTGTAGCAACTCAGCAATCCTAGCTTCAGTTGCAACGCTAGTCCCTGGGAACACTAGTCCCTAACATCTAACACCATTAGACAGTGCAACACCTAACTTTTATGGCAGTAGAGCAATGGGACCTTTGTTTAACAGCAGAACTCATATAAAGCCAGTGCCAGTCAGCAGCTATTCAGAAAAGCTAACAATGAGCTACATTACAGGAGGCATAACAGACTGAATATATAAATAATGTTACAGTGTCTTTCTATAAATGAATGGATGCTGTAGTCTCATCCTGGCCACAGTACTGGTCACCTTGTCTCAGAAAATGCACTGTGGGGGCAGAGTCAAGGACAGCTCACAGAAGAGTGATGAACCATCAAAGACATCTCAGAGATGAAGAGAGATTGAGAAGATTAGGATTGTTTACTTTAGAAATAAGAAGAGAGGACTTGATCAATGTATCTGAAGTACTTCTGGAACTGTCTAAAAGACAGAGTGATGTGACTGGGAAGTACTCTTTTCTATGTCTCAGAGCACAAAGACAAGAGTCCACTTGATGAAATTAAAATGGAGGGAATTAAAGCTGACTCCCTGGGACTTACTGGCCCTGCCCAGCCTCCTGGGGGCCTATCCCCGCCTTGCATAGGTCCCAGAACCCTATTCCAGATCAGCCCAAGGCCATCAGTCCCTGCCTCTGTGTCCCTGTCCCCAGATTGTTGTTTGTATCTCCTGGGCTGACCTAGACCTGCTGCCTCATCTTCCCTGATGTTCATGGGGCCAGTGGGGCCCACAGCTGTCACCACCCTGCTTTGCCCTGCTGGTCTCCACTGTGCGCCAGTGCCCTGTTGAGTAGGCACAGCAGGGCCTGTGCCACAGCCTGGTAGCACCCAGCTCCCAACACCCCTTCTTACCAGCAGCAACACCGCTCTCGCTGCTCCCTGGCAACCCATAAAAAGAAATACATAGTGCCAAAATATATAATCAATTTGCAGAACTCACTGCCAAACAGAAACGTCAATGAGAAGAATTTATCAGGACTCAGAAAAAGGAAAGACATTAATCTGCATATCCATACTTAATTAATTTAACAAATCATTAATTTTTATGGAAGGAGCATTAAACCTTGAAGCTTCAAGCAACTCCTATTAGAGGTAGCTAATAAGATAGAGAGGTAGACATCTCTTGGCAGGAGGAGGTTGTCTCACAGATTGCTGTGGAAGAAGATTTCTTCCTCTGAAGTTTCTGGTACTGACTACCTGATAGAAGGTACCAACTTACTAGATATTTCATCTTTTGTGTTCACTTCGTGATGACCAAGCCACTTTCCATCATTTATCAGCAGTCCTGGCTATCGTGGGAGGTCCCAGTCGACTGGTGGCTAGCAAATGTGATGCCCATCTACAAGAAGGGCCGGAGGGAGGACCCAGGAAACTATAGGCCTGTCAGTCTGACTCAGTGCCAGGGAAGATGATGGAGCAGATTATCTTGAGTGTCATCACACGGCATTTGCAGGGCAATCAGGCAATCAGACCCAGTCAGCATGGGTTCATGAAAGGCAGGTCCTGCTTGACGAACCTGATCTCCTTCTATGACAAAGTGATGCACTGAGTGGACGAGGGAAAGGCTGTGGATGTGGTCTACCTTGACTTCAGTAAGGCTTTTGACACCGTTTCCCACAGCATTCTCCTGAAGAAACTGGCTGCTCATGGCTTGGACTGACATACACTTCGTTGGGTTAGAAACTGACTGGGTGGCCGGGCCCAAAGAGTCGTGGTGAATGGAGTTAAATCCAGTTG
>VXAA01007447.1:105930-117287 GCA_013399115.1 Anseranas semipalmata
AGGCTGCCCAGGGAAGTGGTGGAGTCACCATCCCTGGAGGTCTTCAGAAAACGTTTAGATGTTGAGCTTAGTGACATGGTTTAGTGGAGAACTTGTTAGCGTTAGGTCATAGGTTGGACTAAGTGATCTTGGAGGTCTTTTCCAACCTAAATGGTTCTGTAATTCTGTTTGATTTTACAGAACCAGAAAGTGGATAAAAATTGCAAAATAGTTCTCCTTCAAGTGGCCGATGGTGCCTACATGCCCCATATTCTCAGTAAATAAACTCCTTGAAGTACACTGTAATTTTGTAGTTTTATAAAAACATAGATCTCTGTTGGAAATTCCATTATTTTATTTTATTTTATTTTATTTTATTTTATTTTATTTTATTTTATTATTTTTCTAAGGGCAAATATTTCGCATCCCAAATGCAGGGGCTGTGTAGCTGGAAATATATCATGTCATGGCAATGTGAATTGATGTGGAAGAGGGTATACTAAACCCTCTTAGAGCTGTTTCCTCCCTGCACTACTCTTTATCCACTCTATTCTGCAAATCTTAGTTCCGAAATAATCATATTTTTAATCTCATGTTACCTTGTTAAATGCAGGTCTGCATGACTAGAAAACTAAAGATGGAGAAAATCATAGTTTTTATTTGAAAAATTTAGCTCAGTCAATAGAAATCACATAGGACTCTATTCTTCCTTTGTTGTGATGTATTTACATGGCACACTTGACTCTGAATGTCCATGTTACTTTCACTGGAACAGTCTCAGGCATCCTGGTACAGCATTGCGCTATACTATTTATCTAGATGACCTCCAGAGGTCCCTTCCAACTGCAACGACTCTGTGATTCTGTGATACACTAAACAACAGTAGTTTAAAAATGGAATCTATTGCAGATCAATTACTTTTCTATTTCCTCTTTGTTATGAAAGCCATCAATCTCTTTCTTTCCAGAATAAAAAGTGGGCATTGTCTTTACTCCAGCTCTGTCTAAGGTACCACTCTCATGGGACTTCCATGTTCTTAAAAGGCAGGCCTAGAGGACAGTGTTTCCCAACAGTGTAAAGTTTGCAAAGCCAGAAAAAGCTTTTGTTTCCTCTATTAAAATGCATTGCTTCTGCCCTGTGGGACCTGAGAAACCCAGCAGGACATTCACAAATTTTTGGAGTACTTTATATTTGCACTGTTAGCTTTCAGTTCGTTGATATGCTGTGCTGTGTTACAACCAAGATCCAGTTCTCCATTTGCCACCTTTGGCTTTGTTTTATGTACATAACTCCAGTGGTTAAAGTCAAATTCATAGTCTACATTATTTTGACTGTAAGTTGCATTGTTTTGCTTCTTTTAAAGGTGGACTAATGATTAAATTAAAAAGAAGAACATTATTTTTGTATACCTTTAAAAAAGGTTTGGATTTTTGGTCCTGTAAATCTGGCTGCTGCAAAAGTACATGATTATCTTGTCTGGTCTTAATTGAGATTCATGTGTATGTCTTCCTCAGGTACATTTGCCTTTTACTGGATGGTATAAAATACAAAGATGGCAAGATAAAGCTCTCCATAAGTTTACGTGTAACATATAAACAAAGTCTACAAGAGTTGACAAACAGATGGTACCTGGTTTGCCAAAGCAACACAAGCATTTCTCTGAAAAGAGAAATGGCAAGCAGTGGTGTAATGGGGAAAAGAAATGAGAATTATTTGTATTCCTGCTTGCATTAAATAATATTAGATGTCTGAAGGGGGATAAGAATCATAGTGAGACTCCTTGAGTAGGCTTAGAAATATTTGGCTACATAAACTAAGTATGCTTTACCAGGAAGAGGTTGTCTGTATTGAACTTAAGCTAAAATGTGGAAATTAGAGGAAAACAAAACATTTTTTAAAGTAGGATTTGCATATCTTATCTGATATTCATTATTTCCCATATAAGAATCATACTTATAGCCTTTGGGAGTTCAGCTAAGTTTTTGTTCATATACAGCAAATTTCTAGACTACTTATCAATAAAGCCCCCACAAATGTCTATTAAATTACAATAAGAAAAAGTTCTGAAAATCAGGCTCAAATCCTGACATTTTTACTACAGCACTTTTCTCCAAGTAATTCTCTTGCATTGAAAGCTTCACTGAAAATAATCACAATAAATGTGAGAGCCAAACTGGAGCTCTAAAAGAACAAATAATAATGATCTCTTAACACTTTTCATGAAAAGTCCAGTTCAATCAAGACTGGAATATTTTTCTTCCTTGATTTTTTTTAATGACTATGCTGAAAAGAGAGATCCTTTCATCATCAGTCCATATACACAGGAAGATACTTGTATTTTGCAAAAACTTAAGAAACTGGGGCAGGGCCTAGTGACCCTGGAGGACTGAATCTTGATGAATCACTCCACAAGGGTGCTTGAAAGAACTGTACTAGGGAATATTCCTGACTTAGGTGGCCCCAGATCTGAACTGGATTAAATTCCTTTCAATATCCTCCTTACCTTGCTTCATTCTATCTTGTATTTTCAGCATGTCATATTAACAAGGATCAAAGCAGAATGAGAGCACCTAATACTCTGTAGCATAAACATTTCACCAATACAATGCAACATGTGAGACATGAGGATATGACTTAAGCCAGCTATGCAAGGTCTTCTATGAGAAGAACATTTTTTATATGTTCCAATAAGAGAGACATTGAATTTGAGTGACAAGAAACTATTTCATAAATTATAACTACTGTTTGAAGGCCTCTTTTTGTTTGTATTCATTGTTATCTGAGTATAAGGCATACAGGAGGGGAAAAAAGGCAAAAAATAATAAAAAAATAAAATGCAGAAAAACAAGATAACTAGAGATGGAGGTGGAGGTGTCTGGAAGATTTCTGTGAGATGTTTCTGATTCCCTATGGTTGTTTTTCAGCTGTGCTCAGATAGCCTGTCACTGCAAGCTGCTTCAGAGAGCAGGAGTGTTTTTCCCTTACTTATGTGTGATTTCTCATGATGGTTGTACTGCATTACATATATGAGAAGAGGTCAAGAATGATGAAGGATATTATCACGGCAAGAAAAATCACAGTTAACTTAACTTCCATAGTATTGTCTCCAAAGATTGTTTAGACGATTTGTAGAAATTAGAAGAGATTGTTCAAATTTATGATTTTTTAATTTAAATTATTCCTTTGGAGTATTTTGTATATCTCCATTTCAAATGTAGACCATAGGTAGCTATACAAGACCTTTAACTTCACAAAAGCAATACCTTCTAGAACAAACACTTTTTCTGTAATTACTTTCTTACACTGTATACTGTAACTATCAAATGGACAAAATATAAATCTGCATCTTTGCAAGCCAAAAATCAGACTACTGCTCTTATGCACTGAACTCCAAAAAAAAAAATAAAAATAAAAATAAAAATAAATGTCCTATTAAACATAATAGTTGCTTGTGGTATAAAATGTCAGTTGTCAGTCAGCTGGAGTCAGTTTGTTATGAAATACAGTCCACCTAAAACCTTATTTGAAAAGAAACTAAGTGTGGTTTTGGTGATATTACAGAAAGGAAGTGCAGCATTTCAAGTTAATGATTTAATCTCTGAAATATTACCACTACAAATATTAAATTGTTTAGTAGTAGTAATTATAAAGTGGGTGTTATAAATAACAACATATGGCATTGCTGTGAATTAATTCCTGAGGCTCTGATGCCATTCATAAACCTCTCACAGTTTATGACTGCAGCTGAGTTCTTGAGTGAAATACATCCTTGTGTTTACTCTAGGGCTATCTATTATGCTCCATGTAATTCAAATGTATTCCAGTGTTGATCCTCATGCTTTGCCTCTGAATTGTTTTCCCCAAATCATTAACACAAGCCTGTAACTTTTTCCCTTAATTATTTCCTTACATTTTCCCTTACAATTTCCTTACATTTTTCATGAGAAAGAATATATCTGAACTGCAAGATAGTCTTATTGATGTCACTTTTTCAAGTCACTCTTCCACAAATCACATATTCCACCAATTCACAGCCTTTCAACATTCATGGCTGGAGTAAAGGGAGCAATCTTATATGGAAAAGAAGATTTAGGGACATATTTAATTCAGTTTTCAGCTGGACAACAGAAACAAATTCTGGGTGACCAGCTGGCTTTCCACAGATCAACATTGATTCATGAACTCTAAATAATGTTATTATACTGCAGTGACCTTCTTGAAATGGATCCAAACATAAAGCCTCTGGAAAGACGTTAGCTCATCAGCTTAGCAGAGACAGCACAAAAAGTTCCTGATACGAAGGCCTCTTACAGGCACTCAAGGATTCATACTGCCCTGACAGACACGTGATACAAATAAGAGCATTAACTGAATTAACTGTAAGAAAAGAGGAGAAGATATTGTAATGTGATATACTGTAGCACTGTCTATCAAGATGGTAAGAATTGGAATGCCCTGTTTTCAAATTTTTGAGTGTCTTCTGAGAACTGTGTTAAGGATAAAAGTGGCTTTGCTAAGGCAATATCTGTTCTGCTTCATATTTCTTTCAGGAACTGTAAATCTAGCTGAAGGAATCTGAGTTCTTTCTACCAGCTTGAAAGGTCTTGGGTCAGGATAAAATTAAGAATGCAAATTGACCACAGCAGCAGCAAGCACTCAATTTCTGTTCAATGAAAATATTTGCCAAGAAGCACCAAAAGTTAGCCGAGAGTAATAAAAAATGCTGTAAATAAAATGCAGTAATAAATGCAGGAGTAATGTCACTGTCCTAAATAACTTGAAAACAAGGTGACGAATGAACAGTGTCAATCCTTTTTGTCTGGATTCTCAAAGATAAATTAGCAAACTGTGTTCCAATGAAAAAATTCTGTAGGACCTACATATCTAGACTTCTGATGAATGCAACCCCTGCCATTTCCCAATTTTGTCACTGCAGTCTGAGTATTCACTTGTTATTTTAGCTTCTGCCTATTTTGTCAAATTAAACATTCTTAGAAATATTCCCAGACACTAAAGCCAACTGGTATGAAATGGACCAATTCTAGGCTTATTCCTCAACCTCCAAAATTGGGGGCCTGAGGCAAACAATGTATGAGAAATGATAGATCCCATGAATGTTTCATCTCCCAAACTGTATCTGAGAATTATCTGAGATGGCCAGTTGACATGGACCAACTCATCTGTATTATGGTATCAACACACACTGTGGCCAGAGCAAACGTATTTACAGGTGTGGAGTGTGGAGGACTTTGCTGGGTGTAATTTGTACAGAAGCACTTATTCTCCTTTTCCTCTACATTCCTTACAGTCTTTCCACTGTAAGAGAACAATTCCAACATACGCTCACCCTTAGCATGCAGGTTGTAGACCCTCTGTCTCTTCCAGCATGTGACACACAGGTCTTGGTGTACTTCCCACCTGTATGCTAATTTATCGTCAAGAACCCCAGATCTGTGGGACCTTCTCTTCCAACTTTATCTGGCTGTGCCCTTGCTGATTACCTGCAGTAAAAGTGAAATTGTATAGGAGAGAGTTCCCTGTGGTTGTGCAATCCTTTTTAATCCTTTACCTCTACATGAGAATCCAATTCATTTCAATCCTTATTATCTACAAGATTTTGGGCCTCCTAGAACTGTAAGCGTTAGTAGCATCTGCTATGTTTGGGACACCTCTGAATTGTGGTTGTAGAGATCGTTCCCTTCATGTTCCCTTATATCTCCACTGTATAACTATGTCCCACAGGTTTGTCACATGATAACCTATATACTTGTATGTATTCCTGTCTACCTTGGCCTCTCTCTCTTAATGCAGAATTTCTGCTGCTGTCCACAGGTACTTTCTTTGGTCCATCATCCCAGATTATGGTGTTTCTTTTCTGTAAAAATATTTGGACAGCAGTTTTTGGTTTCATTGATCAACTTAGACATTGCTGTATTCCATGACCCACTCATTAAACAGTTTGCACTTTATGAATACTATTTTAACACTTAAAACTGTCTTTTAGATATCATGTAGACTGTGCTGTTAAAGATCTCACAATGTAAGGAATTTTTTATGTACCTCAGCAAAACTTGGCAGAGCAGTCAGCCTTAGAAACAAAGCATAACAGGTGTCATTAATCATTACACTCCAAAATAATAGTTCATATTAGGAAAAAGGTGAGCATCACCTAAAATCCACTGGTTTTGTTTTTCTATAAGCCTAACAAATCAATGCCATTTACCACAACATGAAAAGAGAGACTGTATTTATTATTCTGGATCTATGTGATAAGTCCTAATAAATAGAAAATGTATCCTGTTAAGAAAGATGAAGAAAATTCTCAAACATGCCTGGATTAAAGGAAGCATACTTTTTCTCAGGTCTCTGACTATAATGTTACACTATTGGAAGATTACTCCAGAATACTAGTAGTCTACAGGTATCTTACAGGCATCAATAGACCTGTTAGGGTGATGAAGACTTCTTAGACTTTTAACTAAACTAAGTTTTTCCAAGAGCAAGGGTCAGAAACTTTATGGAATTACTTTTCTTCTTTGCTAACTTGCAATGAATGGTAAATTGCTTCCTGTGTATTGTCCTATTTCTATGGCTGGTTGTGAATTGCTGCCCTAAATAATGAACTAAAAATATGAGTTCATTTCTGTACTGTATTATGAATGTGTTATTGTCACAGCATGTAATTACAATCATTCACAGCGTGAACATGAGGTCTGAATAGTAAATTGTCCTGAAAACAGTCTTCTCCTGTAAATTTATGAATTTCCAAACTTACCTCTCATAATGATTAATACTGTATCACCATTTAACTCTCAGGTCATTCAGCAGAACAGCCACCATACCTCAGAAGTCATGAAGTGAAAAAGCACTTACTGCACAATGAAAATAAAGTCTTATGACAGTGTAATTAATGGATATTATCCTTTTATAGAATGAAGATGCAGTCAATAAATATATGAAATCATCAAAAAATCTTGCACTACTGCTGCTAAGAGGAAAAGTTAAAAATGGGATTGTCAGAGTAAGAAAAGAATGGCTTTATAGTGTCATTTGGCACCATTTGTAGTGGGAGGAACAATTTTCCATAGGCAGGGAGGAAACATCTACAAAACAAGAAAATAATAAATACTACATTAGCGAGACATTTTTGTACCAGTAGTGGGAAGATTTGTACTTTGCAGCATTGAGTGTTCAAGTATTCAAGACAAATCTGTTCATATTAATCTGTAATGACAATGTCTATCTCATAGTGAAAAATGTCTGCAATGAACTCTGAGGCAGGAAATTTTCTGTTTTTTTGTTTTTTTGTTTTTGGTTTTTTTTTTCATTGAACTATTGTACTGCACTAGTGGTTCTCTACAAAATACATTCAGGAAATTGACTTATTTGAATTATAAACTGCATCCTTGATATTTAAAAGAAGACTATGAAATTGGGTATTGCTACACTTTATCCAGTTTTCATTGAATTATTTTTTCTGATAAAAAAAAAGTTTTTTTTTCTTTCCCCCTTTTTCATTCCTCTTCCAAAATACAGTATCTTTTTTTCAGTAACCTATGCAGAATCAAATGTGATCACACAGAATAAGGAAAGTTATTTCGTATGAAAACATTTCATAGATTTTTTAACTGGTTCCACTGCTACAGAAAAATTTCAGCTGTCATCCTTTCAGATTTCAACATTTAATTCCCAGAGGTCAATATTTTCTTACACGGTTTCTTTTATTTTCAATTCCTTCAATTATTTTCAAATGGATTTTTTTTTTAATATACTTCTGTGAAAGAATGTAATAAATATATTCATCTGTTTTCAAATTCTGCTATCAATCCATTGGTTTTAACCAGAGATTTGTTACTTTGTTTTGTTTTGTTTTGTCTATAGGTTTAACAAGAATAACCTTAGAGAATGCTCAGACTGCTGAACATAAATGAGCTTTTAAAAACCACTCCTATGGTATGTCTATACACCTGGGCCTTAGCCCTTGTCTGTTTTGAAATAACTAATAACGTTGTTTGAAGCAACAGAAAAATATAGCTCAAGAAATCAGATTCTATATTACAGTTTACATGATTTGCAGTTTACTTGTTATTTAAATGAAGCCAGTCTGCTCAATTACTCTGTAACTATTCCAATAACTGATTAAGAAATACTATGTCAATCTATTAAGCATAGGTTCCTCTATTTTTGCACACATCAAGGGAACAAACAACACTAACTGATATTAAAATTCTAAAGTAAAATTATATAATAAGGTGCATGAAGCTATTGTAGTGCCTCACTCACAGTGATTTCAGTGAATGTTAGGCACCTAAAATCATTTGTAGGTTTACTCCTGCATTCGACAGGCAAAAATGTGTTGATCTGGGAAACAATTTACTGCATCAGGAACTCTGGTTTTGACATCTGACTTTACTACTTATAGTAGAGAGATAAACAAGAAAAACTTGTTTGAAACACAAATTTTGAAGCAGTTTTCTGCTTCGTGATGCACCAAGGATCTTGGGTGCTTAAGTGCTGTTAAAAATGTAATATCAACAACAGTCTGACCCTTGTAAAAGCCCCTGCAATAGCTGTGATTATGATATTTTAGCACTTTTACTTCTAGTCTTCTTCAAAAGTTTGAAATGAAAATGATCACAAAACATATGCATTTAATTAAGATTCAAAACACTTTGGTTAAAAATAATTTAAAGATATGGTTTTGATTGCTTCCTATATTTTTGTTTACTATATTTTTTCCTCAAAAAATATTCATCATTCCTCCAAAAATGTCCATTATTCTAGTCTGTGTTTGAATGGTGTTCTAATTTTAGCTTTGTCTAACCTGACTCTATACTGAAAACATTTCTCTTATTTCATAATTCAAAAAGCTTAAAGCCAGCAAACACTACAATGATTCTACATGCAATATCCATGATTAATTAGCTTGTTCTCACTACATTTTCATGCTCTGACAAATGAAAATTTTTGTCATAAAATGTCTGCTACTGAGGCATTCAGTTTGGGTTGTTTTTCTTAGTTTTCTTAATTGATTTGAACAGAGATGGAGGTTTCAGCATGTAGGCTGAAATTCAATACCAGGTGCTATTCAGGAGATTGCCTAGAGTATCTAAAGTATTAGTATACAGTGAAATATGGTGATGGGGACAAAAATGTTAAACAACAGAGAGGCTACATTTTAGCTTTGGCACAAGCTGTAAGCAGGAATGAGTGTCACTCGAGGTCACTACCTCTACCATAGTAGGAAGTAGTTGCCATCACTCCCATGACACCTTCTGCAACTTCTTCTCAGCTTTAGACTTAAGTGATATGGAGGTATTACCTCAGTTTGCATTTTTGCCAGTTTTACGCTGATTTTCTTTTTGCTCCTAGGTAAGTACAGAGGTTCAGAGAATAATGTATACTGCCACCTCCTTCTGGAATACCAGAACTACATGAAACTGCATCATCTGGTAGGTTAGCCTAGGATAATATGATGTGAGAGTAGTCCATTTATTTATAAAACATTATAAAGAATGAAGTGATAAAACAGTCCTGATTTGTTCTCTTCCCTTAATGAGCTTTTAGATCAAAAGCAAAGTCAATGTACTTCAAGTTCATAAACTAAATATACAGTAAGTGCCATAGTCTCCTGCCAGTTGCTATTCACTTTCAGCAGTAACTTTTATCTTAAAGAAAACTACTGATACTGGAATAGTATTTGAGATATTTAAGGGTAGCAGAATCCTGTATTAATGCAACACTGTTCCAGATTCAATCTGATCGCTTCTGTTAGTCATTGTGCATGTAATATTCATGTATCTTGTGTAAGAGATAGTAAGCAACTATAAGGCATGAAAATCTGATTTCAGTTACACTGTATCTGCAGGATAACCTGTGAAGTTTGCAACAGAAAAACTTGCTTCCCTAAGGGCCTGACCAAGCCTAGCCAGCCCTATTCAAAAGCCAGCCTCCTCTTTATTCTGAAGTGAGAAAGTCTGAGGACTGCAAGTCCCTGAATGTGTCTGGCAGGCAAAGCATCATCAGAGAGGAAGGAGAATAAAAAAGGCTGGACTCCCATGGGTAGCAGAGACCAGGGAGATCCACCTTGAAGCAGTCTTTAGAGAGAAGGGCTGTAGGCAATAAATGACACCTTTCTTACCAAGTGAATCTGTAAAATTCCCAACACCATGTTATTGCCTGTGTCTATTCAAAAATTACTACAATAGAAAAGGAAACTGGATGTGAGGAAAAGGCCAGAGAGAATTAAGACAAATCTTTAACAATCCCATTTAACTAGCTAGGTTTTTGTATGTTTTTGTTTGTTTGTTTGTTTGTTTTTGAATTGCATTTAGTGCCTATAAAAGAAGTAAACTAGCTTAGTCTTCAGAGGAGAGACTTAAGAAGTGGTCATCAATGGTTACTTAAATTTTCCTAAGCAACAATCAATAAGGATTTGCAGTTTGTGGAGCCATAACCTGTCTAAAATGTATTTAGATCTAATGGAAACTTTCAAGCCCTGCTGCCTAAGCATGGATACTTTTGTGTTGGAAAGGATGAAATCTGCTCTATATGCAGTTTTAGATGTGTTATAAGTGTTATCTGCATAAAATATAACAATATGGTATGGGAAAGAATGATTAGCAAATAAAGTAGACAAATAGATAAGAAGGTGGGTTTTTTTTCCTCTCATAAAGATCTTGACACAGAGTATATCACTTTTAATTTTGTCATTTACATGTTGTTTTCTATATCAACATTTCAGGAAATTTAAGATATACAAGAAGATATGGCAATATAACTTCTAAAATCTGCTTTACTACCTTTGGAAATGAAGCATTCAATCTTTAATACAATAGACAGTTTTAGAGATCACTGACATAATATAAAAGTACTTATCATGGCTTTTCTAAAATCAGTAGCCAACTTTTAAAATGTAAAACTGTCTAAAATTTTAAAATAGATGTAAGATTGAATGATGTACTTTCTAGTATTACAAAATATATATATATATATGTATATTATTATCCCAGCAGTAATTTGGGTATATCAACATTCATTTAGAAAGTAAAGAGAGCATCACCTGAATAGGGCAAGCAAAGTCATTTTGATTTTTTTTTTTTTAGTTTAGTGTCTGTCATCGATAATGCTTCATCTAAAGGCCAAAAGCATCATCTACTCTTAGCTCATAAGCTGACACTGGTAGACTTTACATCAAATGTTGCTTGAATTCAAGCTTTAATAGATATTGGAATTCAATTCTTATTTCTCCTTTTTTTTTTTTTTTTTGCCTTCTTTTCTTACTCTTCCTTTTTCTTTTTCTCTTTTCCTTTTTCTTTTTCTCTTTCTTTTCCTTTTTCTTTTTCTTTTTCTTTTTCTTTTTCTTTTTCTTTTTCTTT
>VXAA01007447.1:128756-172274 GCA_013399115.1 Anseranas semipalmata
TTTTTTATCATGCTTTGGACTTCAGTCACTGTAACTTAGGAGATACCAAACTAGCACAAGTTTTATATCGCTCTTCACTTATAGGTCACTTATCATTACTAATTATAGCATAAGTGACTTATTTTCACTATGAAATACACTCATGTTTTTCAGAGAGGCCAACACTAATTTTAGACGTGTTTAAATAAGCTGCTTAAAATAACTTGTGAGTGGAAGTCAGAGACCAAGAGGTCACTCCATTGTCATTTCTAGAATCAAAACACTGTTCAAATATTTGAAGCCTGACAGAAAAAAATGAAGCCCTCTGTATGATCACAGTGTTCCCATATCTTGGCTTTCAACAAGCCCAGCAGAGCCCAGCAAGTGGTGTCTAAGACCAGACTGTTAAAAACACTTAAAGGGATGTATAGTCTTGCCATCATCACAGAACGACCCATTGCTTCTGTAGTGACTATCCAGCCAAAGCAGTTTCTTCAGATTGATGTTATCTCCATCGTCTTCTCCCTAGCACTAAAAAATGTAGAAATGCTAGTCTGAGCTCTATCCTGAATTTTCAGAAAAAGCACTGATATAAATATTAACTTTGGTTTATACTTCCAATAGTGAATGAGCATCTCATTACAGTCGGTGGAACTAACCTTCCTGTTCATTTTTCTTCTGGACATGAAAGTGACCTGTGCTGTATGACTGGTAGAGGACAAAATTTCAAAAATCCCTCTTTGGCAGAGAGATCTGCATTTACTCTTTAATAGTCATCATATGGAGCATTTCACAAGGTTCAACTAGTATCCTTGGATACAAAACAAAGGGCTGAAATTTAAGAAAAGTGATGTTACTGGGAATTTAAGATTGATTTGTACCAAGGCTAACTTTATGCTCCATTATAGGTCCCAGCTGTGCAGTTACCAAAATGATGTGAACTCTCAAAGTGCAGTCACAATAGCCCCTAATCCTTTCAAAGAAATAATTAATGTTATAATTAATTAATGTTAGTAACAGACTCATCTCTTTTGCTGTAGTTGTCTATAAAAATACACCAAGTCAATCTTCTCGATTTGTCCAGGCCAGTCATTAGTTCTACCTTCAGTTTAAGATTTTGACTACACTATCACAGATCACAAAAATGGTTTAGGGACCAGACCACTTTAGTTCTTGCATCACTGTTTAGGAACATGTGGTGGTTTTACCCTGCTGGGCAGCTGAACTCCACCACAACCGCTCTCTCACTCCCCCTCCTCAAAGGAAGAGGGGGAGAAAAAAAACTCACAGGTTGAGATAAGGATAGTTTAATTAGAAAAGAGGAGGAAAAAAACAACAAATATATATATATATATATATATGTACAAGCAAAGCCTGTGTGCAAGCACAGACGAAAAGAGAAAACAAGTGATTCTCCCACCAACGAGCGATGCCCGGCCACGTCCTGGGACGCAGAGCCTCAGTACCCGCAGTGGTTGATCGGAAGGACAGACGTCTTCGCAACGAGAGCCCCCCCCTTCTCCTTCCCTTTCCCGGCTTTTATTGCTGAGTGTGACATCACATGGTATGGAATATCCCTTTGGTTGGTTTAGGTCAGCTGCCCTGGTGATGTCCCCTCCCCATTTCTTGCCCACCCCCACCTACTGGCTTTGGGGGGNCTGTATCACTTTAACTTACCAGTGTGGTATGGCAAAGACCTTACTTTGAAGACTAATCTGAATGACCAAAGACAGCAGGGAAAATTAAAACTCAGGCTATCAAACTAAAATAAGGACAGAGCTGAATCAGTCAGAGGTCTTTGCTGCATATCAGCATGTGGGTGCCATGGTCACTAGCACTTCATAAAATTAGTTATATTATATTCAGTTGTTTAACAAATGATGTCCAGTCACCTAAACCATCTGTTCCTCTTGGATCTATCTTTCAGTTTATATTTATTAAATAAAATTGCACATTCCTTTTTTATTATTATTTTTTTTTATTTTTTTATTTTTTTTTTTATGCTGCTTGGCAACTCATTGTTTTTAAATTGCTCCTTTGGCAGTCTTTGCTGCCAAATGAATTTTAGCTGAACTGCTCATAGATCTCAACGGGAGCAACTCTACTGCACACAAACCAGGAAAACATGCTTTTTAAATGTCTGTCATAATAGGAAATGCTACCCAAAATATTCTTTCCTGTTCATAGGCAATTTTGTGTGGTAATATTTTTGATGATCTGGTGTAATTGGGAAGGATGTATTTTGAATCCAGTCCTCCAATGAACAGCTCAGAAGTTTCATGTGAGTAGAACTACAGAAAGGAAATCTGTAATAGTGCTATAACCTTAATCCCATGGAGACAAAACCTATATGATGGATAATAAAGTCACTCCTAAAGAGCTGTTATGCATACCATTTTTGGCAAATACCTTCTTTGGCAATGAGGTTGAGTGATGCTATTATAGTTAAGACTCCATTCGTTTTGTTTATTTTCTCTAAGCTATAACATGAATGATAAAGCAAGACACCTTTTTTGAATGTTCATTTTTATTCTCCCTATCTGAGTTTGGAGTATAACTTAAAAATAAAATAATGTTGCTGAAATGTGTGCATATTATGATTTGGGAAATAAATATTTTTTTTTAGGGAAAAAGTATGTTTTTAAGGGAAAAACAAACTTTTACATTGATAATGTGAATTCAGGAAAAATTATTTCAAGCACTATATACTAAATGGTAACACAAAGATTGTGTGATAAAAGCAAACTATCTTTTTAGTAAGTGGGCTGTTGAAAGACAACCACAGAACTCACAATTGTATTCAGTCTCCTTGTCATAAGTACCTGCTGCCACCAAACTCAGTGCACCAATTCTCAGTGGCATGTGGGCTTCCCCTCCAGATTCCGTATCTGTGCATCTATGTATAGGCTTTGATGGAGTATTTATTAGAAATTATACACCCTTTTTTAAGATCATTTAAACTTATCTAGAGATAAGACTGATTAGAAAAGACACTTTGGGAAGCAAAATATTGCTTTTAATGCTAAAGATTTATTATAAGATTTTTTGAGTCATATAATCTCCAAATAAGTATTGATCATAAGTGTTGCCTAAGACACTAGTAAAGATTCCGAAATGAAAAAACAATTTCACTAGAAGTGATAAGGAAACCTGGTTCAAAGAACAAGCATAAATGGTAGTGCTTTTATTATTATTATTATTATTATTATTATTATTATTATTTATTATTATCGGAGGTAAAGAAAACATACCCTAGCATATGACAGATCCTGGTAAAATCAATTACTATGGGTGCTCAACCATTTGTTTAATTTTATAGCATTCACTTTACAGTACAACTAGAATTTTATTTGAACATTTAAATCACTGACCTTTATAAATGAATTTTAATGCAATAAAATAAACTAACTAACTAATTAACTAAATAAATAAATAAATAAAATTGTAACCAAAAGACCATTTGTTCTACTCACAGGTCTCTTTTTTTTTTCAGTTGCCACTAGCCTTATTGAAATAAACATAACTCCTTTTTTTTTTTTTTTAAATATATAATGGGTTATTTTCTACTCTTTCTATTTTTCACTGAAAAATAAGAACAAAATCCCTGTATCCAGGCAGCAACAAATTTTAGCAAATTTCTGACTTTAAACTTGTAACTCAGGCCTGCCTGTAGTTACTTTAAAGCTTAGTTCACTGTACAGTGTATGATAAGCATAACAATAAAAAACCATCAGCCTTAAGAATATCCTGGAATAAGATTAATGTCACATTTTAAAATTGTGAAAAGTATTATTTCACTAAAAATTTATACTGCCAATCCCATACAAAAGTATTTTGGGTGCTATTGCTTTATGATCTGAGATTAAAATGAAACAAATCAAAATTGTTTAAATCAATAACAGCTAGCAGACACAGATCTGCAATGATTTTTTTAAGTAGTTACTTTAGTTCCCCAGTTCACATTTCTGGGTTATCAAGTGATGTAAGATGATAGACAGGTATAAATTATGCACAGCTTCTAAGCTTTCTGCCTCCCTTTAAAGATTTTGAAAATGTACTCAGCTCTGACTCCTGGCTGCCTACAACCTATTATTTCCTAATCCAAACCATGACTATGCAGCGGGAGAGTAGAACACGCTTAAACCTGTTTCCTTTGAAGCATGAACTGTTTCTTCTGATCCTGTTCTTGTTGACTAGGATTAAGGTTTCTGTAGGAATGAAAGGAGAAGCACGTGACTCCACTGAAGGATAGGATCCCCTCCCCAGGAGGGGTCGTATATCCTAGGTGTCATTTGCGAAAAGTGAGTTACCAAACATAAGGCTGGAGTGATGGTTACATATTAGTTTTACAGTTTCAAACTTTCCAGAGTTTCTGGATGCCTGGATTTGTGAATTCTGCTCAGCTCCATTATGTTAACTTCAACTTCTCTGAGTTAACTTATTGCTATGGCTTATTTTCTGCATCTTTCTTTATATATGTATATATGCACAGGCAAAATATACAGATCAGTATAGAATGTATGTATTATCTATATTTGTGTGTAATATATCTATACATATCTGTACTATATATATATATGTATACCAATATAGATATATAGATAAAGATATAGACATTTAGAATTGCAGAGTCATTCCTTCTCCTTTTTTTATGGTTTGGACACTTGGGTGTTTGTCTCCTTTGTTTCCCTCTCCCATGGCCTCCACATTTGTATTATTTGCTACACTTTTTCATCACAACTGCTCTTCATCACATTTATTTATCACAACTTCTCTTCATCACATTTATTCATCACAACTGCTCTCCTCTTGGCACAGCTGCTTTGTAGCTGGCACTTACATTGCTGGAACTCTTTCCAGCCTGGATTCAAATAGTGCTGTTGGCCTCAATGTAACAAAAACTGCAGCCAAGATAAAGCAAATAGATATGGTTAAATGATGGTATCCAGAAAAGCACTTAAATTATTATAGTTCTTTGCCACTGATGCAAGTGCTAACTAAGCAATGTCTTTCCTGGCCATAAATAGTACTTTTAGTGAACTGGCCGGGTAAACAAACTCGAGCAAAAACAAACAACCACCTGAGTCATTTAAGATTTTTAAGGTCCATATAGATAGAGCAAACATTTTGTAAAATGGATTAGTAAAGTTTGAAGGGAAATAAGAAAGGCTTTCTCTATTTGGAACACTCTAGATACTGTGACCCAAAGCTCCTTTTCTTCATGTCTGCTGTCCAGAGACTATTGTTGAAAAGCAGTGCTCTGTGAGTTTTACAACAGCTGGTGGTCTTCTAGATGATATCTCTAAGTATTTCTCTTTCATGTGACCAAATTGTCTTTATTGAAATCCTGTGAAGGACTACGGAGATATCACATTGAAGGCACAATGATTTTTACAGCCTTTATAGTCTCCACTACCTATCCCTACCCAGGAAACCATTATTACTTCACTGTTTCCTAGTTGTTTTCATTACGCATAACAGAATCCACTTTCTAGAAGGTTACTGTCTTTTGCAAACTAGAGTGTTAATTAACCACACAAAAGGTATTAATAAACCAGGATTTTTTTTTCTTATTAAAGAATTATTAATCACTTAAACTTTGTTTTCCCCTCTGACTGTAAAAGTCCATTTTAATTATTTCACAGAATGGACTGTTATAAATTAAGTTGGTGTGCTTATATGGCTGTGCTTCAGATGGCTTTTCCGGGTTTTAGTAGCAATGGGGAAAAAAAATCCCCAAAGTGATACTTGGCTCCTTTAAGTTTCCTCTGTAGATAAGCAGTTAGCTTTAATTGGTTGGTGGAGCCTGCTCAGGGAAAATACTAAATCAGTAAAGCTTTCACTTGAGCCATGTCCCATTTTAGTCAGCATTACACACTCCATGGGTAACAGCTATGAACTTAATAATTTCATACCTGCCACTTATCCTTCATAGACTCAGAGAGTCTGTCTCAGAGTCCTAGTCTTTGGATCATAGCCAGCACAAAAAAATAAGTCAGCTCACAGTCATAGGGATAGATCTAACTGGAGCTGTGATAAAAAAAAAAAAAAAAAATCTCCTTTTCATATTGGCTTTTTTGGAACATACCTATTTAAGAATTTAAATGAATTCATAGACAGGGATCTTCCTTTACTGTATTAAAATGATGAAAAAGTAGATTAGATGAACTAGTAGGACAATAAATTAGTATTTTCTCACAGACCCATTATTTTCTTGAAAAGGCATACCCGGAAAGCTATTTAGATAAGGTATTTAGATAAGGTCTTCATAACATGGAACATTTTATGTCCATTTAAAAAAGTTTAAGGGACAACATGATGTGTACTTTCCTTCCGTAATATTGCAGGATGCAATGGGTATTTGGAGGCACAGTTCATGATTCATTTGGCCAACAGTAGCTCTCCACATATGGCATATCTGGCTATCATGAACTCTTCGTAGTGGAGAGAGTCATGTACTTTTAGTGAGTGATTCATCCATTCTAACTAACCAGAACAACCCCAATGTAAATGTTCTATTTTTCTCCTCTAACTATATGGGGAGGCCAGGGTGTCTAACTTGAACACAGATGTGTGCATTGTAACTATCTAAAAGTGAAGGGTATCTAAGACTGTATTATATGAACCCCAGCTGTGGAGCCCAAAGAATGTGGAAGTGGATTTTAGGCATAGCTTTACATATCACATCAGTATTTTTCCATCTCTCAGTTGAAAACTCTTAAGTTCACTAGTAGCTCTTTTTTTTCCTTCTCTGACTGCCTTCCTATATGCATTAATGGAAGTTCAGTGACATATTTGCTTATCAAAACAGATCTCTCTCCTAGAAATAACTAGACAATAGTCATCTAGACAGACCACAAACTGGCCAATTACCTTCAAATTTCAGACAGTTTCTCCAGAACAGATGGAATTTTTTCAGCAAATTAGTCCCTCAGAGCTGGGAAAAATGTGACATCATAGATGACCATTACTTTTATCACATCTTCTGTCGGATGATTCTGGCATGATGCCACTCTTTTTTGGGGGATAATGCTTATATGGGTTTATTATATGGGTTCTGGCTATATTTTCCTGACTTCATCTATTGCTTCTTTCCTCCTGTCCAGTTTCTCTCTCCTGCTAGCAGAGGCACAGGTGGAACTGAACTGCATCCTCTGCTTAGTTCCTGTCTTGTTGCCCTGTCTTTTTCTGACCTGGTAGCACCTTCCCACCACCATTTTATCCATTTTCCTATCTGGTCTATCCTACCATTATCATGTAATCACACGACATAGTCAGTGAAGCCTTTCCTTTTTCCTTGTTCATGAAATCCACTACCTTAAAATGTGACAGAGAAGAGGGGCTGTGATGCAATTCCAGTTTGGGAATGTCAATACAGTTCTGCGCAGGAGACTATTTATACTACCACCTTAACCAGAGATAAAGGTGTTTTACAGGACAAAGGTAGGATTTATAAAACTGTCCTGAAGGAAATTAATTGATACATGATTTAGTGGACAATAGAGAGTTACTTGGTGAAGGAATAACTTCTGTGCATGCATGGAGAAATTCACCTTACCTAACTGTAATTGTCTAAAAGTTTTCTCCTTCTTTGTTTTCCAGGCATCTATTAACACCAATTAAAAGAAACAGAGATGTCCACAGAGCAGTTAATTCTGTTCTGAGGTTTGTGAGTAAAGTCACCAGGATATTGCAAGAATTGTAGTAGCACAGACAACTAAAGTCCAAAAGTAAAGCATCATCTGCATGACATCATCCACAGACGACAGTGTGCATTTTCCTCTGGAATAATCTTATACTTCTGTGCCTGTCCAGCAATCCCACAAAGTGTCTATATGAGGCATTAACATTAAAAATACTGAGCTGTAAACTACACAGTCCTAAACTTTTGATAACTTAAATGGAAACCAAATTGAAGTCCCTACTTCAAAAACAGACTCTTAAATCATTGTTAGGGACATGTGTCTCCATTAGTTTGTAAGGCTTTTACTAGTTTTAAGAAATCCTCTGCACTTTCTGTTTTTCTAGCTCACTGTTTAGTACAAAGTAAACTACCACACAGAGGCAAAAGCTTTTCAGTACGTTCATGACCTATAAGATCATCTTGTAATCTATGATGTTTTTCCTGTTAATTACAGTGTACAGGACTATCACCATAAAAAGAAGTTCTGCAAGCCGGTAGATGAAGTCATTTTTCACTTCAGTGCTCCTCTTTCCTTCCAGTGAATTGTTCAGAGGAAGAAATGTAAAAAGAAAATAATCACCTAGCACTATGAAAAGCAGACAAGTGTTTAATTCTGTTATTTAAGCCACATTATCAATCACTGTTTCTGCTCTAAAATTTAATTTTAATAATGTCCCTTATCTTTATATATTACCCATCTATCTTAAATATTAAATTAGTATTTCATGAGAATCCTATACGGTCTATGCATGCAAGTGTTTGCAGGGTCCCATTGATTATCTCAGAGCACAGATCTATTTTCTGTTCAGATCATTTGATGTTTGTGTTTTCTTGTCTCTTAGAGTCTCTCAATATTCCAGGGAGGTTCCTGACAATTACCTGGGGGTTTAACTCTGTTATAGAAAAATCTCAATCAAATGGTTGGAAGTTGCATTTAAGACATCTTTGTGCAATAGTGCCAACAGGGGACCAGTAATAATAATTTGGTGACAGAAAATCTATAAAACACATTAAGCCAGTTTCAGTTCCTCTTTTATTTATTTATTTATTTACTTTAAGTCTTGTTACATTCACAATTGGAGTCACTGAGACAACATCAAAACTCTAGGAACAAAGCTTACCTTAAAGGCTTTACGGATAAGAACTTACAAACAGAAGGTTTAAGATTTAGCATCCAAACTAAGCTTTACTAGTTCTGTAAACACTATTGATTTCCCTCAGATTCCTGAGAAATATTTAATCCAAACTCTATTTGTCCTATGAAAATTAAATGTCGGAGTTGATCCATATTTTCACTTTTCAATATTGAGGTCCATAGGTTAATACACTAAGCAAACTGTAAACTCTGAGTTTTTTATTCATTTTGTAAGCTACAGGAAAGACAGGTATTTAATTTTTTTCCATCACATGGTTTTGCAGCGACACAATATTTTTCCTGCATAGAATCTAAATAAGTGGTTCTGCATTGCAGCTATGTGCAATATCCTGTTTAAGTTGCATTCTGTTTCTGAGATAAGATGTTAGGTTGTGATAGGAGCATTTTTATTTCACTGCATGGTGTTAAGATTCTACAGGGAAAAAAATATCACCAACAGTTTCTTTATTTTTTTTTTTTCAGGTGTCATGATTTAGGGGTACAAAGAAATGTTTTTTCTCCTAAGACAAGACCCAGAGAAAGATGAATATTTAAGGGTACATTTCCAAAAAAAAAAAAAAAAAAAAGGGATTTGGGATTTTACATCAATTAATTTAATGGAAAAATTCTTCTTTTATTTAGCTTAAAGCAGCATGCATATTAGCTATTTTCTAGCTAAGTCTCATTTATAAACTATTAATGGTTTCATTTGCATTTTCATCAGGAAGAAAAGAAACACAGTCATTGCATAGATCTTTCACTAGACACTGAGATATTATTTAATTAAATATAGTTTATGATTTTGTTCAGGATATCTGCAAAGTTTTGATGGGAAACAAAAATAATTGCACAGAAATTTTGCAACGGTTATATTTATCTCAATCACATGTTACTGGCTATTTGAGTCTTCTGTATTACCAGGTTAGCCGTGACAAGTGCCAGTAAACAACTTTACCTTTCTTATTGCCCATTAAGATATTGCCTAACAAGAAACATTTATTGTACTGTTTTAAGTGAAGATGTATGTAGCTGTTTGTTTTAAAATATTTTTTGGAATCATATTGTTGATTAAGGGGTCTATAAGGGTCACACACCGTTAAGCTAATTTGGTACCTATATGTCCTTTCATTCATGACTACAGGAGCCCATGACAGAAGGAGATTAAAGTGAATTAAAAATATCATCTTCAAAATGGGTCATTATTTATTCATCCAAAAGTAAGTAACATGCAGAGCAATGGATAAGAACAATAAAGGTCCATATGTATCTCTCTCCCCAACAGCTCCATCATCTTTCCAGATATGTCTCTTCAGGTACCGCTGAAGAAAACTGGCCATTCATTTCTAACCCAGCTGGCAGATATCCTTGCCCATGTCAGTATTTCCTGATCCAGTCTGTACATCCCACCCCCCTATACCCCCACACCCCCCCACACGCACACCCACACCCCGGCCCCTCAAGCCAGCATCCTTAAAGGATGGACACTCTTTGAGTATAAATGTGGGTTGGGAAATGTACAGATTTTGAATTGCCAAGCAGACATCAGTCATTACTTTTCTCTAAAAACATATTAATTACCCTGTATGACAGCACCTTCACTTTGTGTTTATTTTGTTTCCTGTGGCTCTTCCTTCTTCACCCTTGTCTTTTGATTTATCACCATGCACTTTGGCAGGATAATATCTAACAGATAAACTGAGGTTCAGAATTTATTTTTTAATGAATACACATAATTCAACAATTCTTCTCAAAAGCAAAATCTATTTTCTCCAAATGAAGTTGACAGTGGGATTCTTAAGTTCACATAGTCATAGAGGAAGTATGAAAGGATAGCAAAAAAGGTTATTCTACAAGTATGATGAGTCACTATTTCAAATCATGGAAAATTTGTAATAATCTGCAATTCAGAAAAAGAAGCTTATATTTTCTTTCAAACTCACAAAGGACTTTTCCTTTTCCTTCAAAATGCATCTGTTGATTTCCAGGCCAAAATAAACTATCACATATGAATGTTCCTCTCTTACACAAGGGAGGATGCAAATAGCCACAGCTCAAAATGATGTGCTTGTAAAATACAAACATATAAAGACAAAGGTAGGAAGGTTTTCAGGGAGGAAGTAGTGAATACAAAGATTATGAACAGTCATTCTGAAAACTACACTTTTTGCAGGAGGGGGACAGTAAAATATTTGTTAGAAATGAGAAAACACAAAACGTAACGGATTTCAGGATCCACCCCTTTGGAGTTTGGTTATTTGAGATGAGACATAACACAGGGATATTAAAAATTAATGTGATGCATGTCATTCAGCTTAAGACTCCAGAAAAAGGTCTTAAATGTAAGCGGGGCCAAACTTATTAAGGTAAGAGATCTGAAAAATTGGGATAAAGAATTGAAAATCAATCTTCCTCTTCATAGCCAGGGAAGGGAATGAGAAGAATGCATAAGAGGCACAATATGGGAAGTTGTTTATAGATTAAAGCACTGAGCTGTACTGGCACTGCATTTTGAGCAAGATGCAAATAAGAAAGCAGAATTACCAAGTATACAGGGAGGAAAAAACTAAACTAAAATAATTTAGCTTCTGAGGAACCCTCAGAAATTAAGATTCTTGACTTGACTTCCTCCAAAGTAGATAAAATCTCTAGCAAGTGGAGCTGCAAAAGAAAGGCAGACTTTCCAATGTAGATGTCCTCTATCCGAAAGCAAGGCTTCTGTCTTTCTAATAACAAAAATATTGCCTAAATATGACAATAGTAAAAATAAATAAATAAATAAATAAATAAATAAAAGCAGTATTATTCAAGTCTTCCTCTGCTTGATGACTCAATTTCCTAAATTTCTTTCTGCCAATATCATGTGAAACAACATTTCTTCACATTTCCAAATCTGGTGATCAACTTAACTGATATTTTTCAGGAATTATGAATGAGAACATATCTATTAGTAGAGACTGCAGATGATTAACAAAGAAGCAAGAGTCACATTCAGTGATAGTCTTCAGATTTCATTCTTCTGTCATACACCAAACCAACTTCATTCTCAGTCATCCATTTGTACTCTTGCTTTCTATTAGATTCTTTATCCTATCTGCATTTTGAATTGTACTTTCATCCCTGTACTTACTTATAGACAATTGTTTTTATGTGAATCCAGATCTGATTCAGTCTGATTTATTGTGACTTCTCAAATGCTTCTGTAGCAACACAGGAAGCATCAAATTACAAATTTTAGATTTTACAAATGCTTTGTTTAAGGATGTCTTTGGATTTGGATTCTGCTGCTTTAGAGTGTATTCTCACTTGTGACATGTTTTATATTTATAGGTTAAATTTTCAGTAAGATGCCTAACTGTTCAATCATACAGTCTTCTGGTACAGTTAAGGCAAACAATACACATTCCATATAAAATCATAAAGCAAAAGAAAAGATCTCTTCTTCCTCGTCCTCTCTCCCCCTCAGTTAAACATCAATTTCTAGGAAGTTCTGCCAGTATTGGTTTTTCAGGTTTTTGTTTCGTTTCATCTTTTTATTTGGTTGTTTTTGGTTTTGTTTTTGTTTTTGTTTATGGTATGAAAGAAAGAAATAGCACGTAATGCACTACTCTGTAAATCCACAGCTTTAGAGCTCTTGATGGGAGCACCACTGCAGACTCCTTGCATATGTGTTGATGTTTCAATTAGCAATAATCCACAAACAACTGTAGCTATAGAGTGCAACCATCTGGTGGACAATTTTCAAAGAAATGGATGTTTTAGAGACATATGTAACTTCCTAATGGATAACTTCCTTGTGTGGAAATATTCAGAGAATTTCAAGTCTACGTCTTTCATCTTTGTCTTGTAAATAGGTAAAGTAGGTACATGAGTATGAAGAGAAGGGGCTGCTTGTCATAGAACAAGAGAGAATTTCAAAAAGTCTCTAGGATTCTGACTCAGGGCTTTTCTTATTGCATGATATGACATATAACATATTAATAGAGTATTTCTATTTTATTTGAAAAATAATTATGATTTTAAAGCCACATTCTTCAAATAAATTATAAAATTTAAGGCTATGTGTTAAAAACTGTCAAGTATGACGCTAAGTAACCAAAACCAGGTTCGTTCCACCTGCAACTAGTCACTCTCTGAGATAAGGAAGTTTTATGCTCTATAGGCAGCAGATGAGGCTGGAAGGGAAAGGAAAAGCAAGACACCACAAAGCAGGCAAGAAGATGAAAAAGTACAGAAGTACTGTACATGCACAAGAATGGATTGAGCATTTTGAACATAAAGCAGCAAATATCCAAGAAGCTTCTGAAATTTTGTGGCAGATGATCTAACACCATGACTACTGCCCAGTATGGCTTTCCATGTGGACACTAGCAACACAACAGCGAATCACAGAATGCTTGAGGTTGGAAGGGACCTCTGTAGGTCACCTGGTCCAGCCCACTGCTCAAGCAGAGACACCCAGAGACGGTTGCCCAGGACCATGTCCAGGAGGCTTTTGAAGTCCTCTAAGGAGGACTCCACAGCCTCTCTGGGTAACCTGTGCCAGTGTTCCATCCAGTCACCCTCACAGTAAAGAAGTGCTTCCTGACATTTAGACATAACATCCTGTGTTCCAGTTTGTGCCCATTGCCTCTTGTCCTGTTACTGGGTGCCACTGAAAATAACATGGCTCTCCTTGCACCCTCCCTTCAGGTATCTATAGACATTGATTAGATCCCCCTGACCCTCCTCTTTTCCAGTCTGAAAAGCCCCATCTCTCTCAGCCTTTCCTCATAGGAGAGATGCTCCAGTTCCTTGATCATCTTGGTGGCCCTCTGCTAGACCCTTTCCAGTATGTCCATGTCTCTCTTGTACTGGGGGCCCCAGAATTGGACACAGTACTCCAGATGCATCCTCACCAATGCTGAATAAAGGGAAGGACCACCTCTCTTGACCTACTAGTGATATTTTGCCTAATGCACCCAAGAATACCATTAGCCTTCTTAGCAGCAAGGGCATATTGCTGACTCTTGTTCAACATTACTGACTCACATTCAAATTGGTAATGTATGTAAATGTAAATCAATGTAAAATCATACATGAATGTAAAATCATACATGCCTTCTGAGGTCCGTGAGTAGAGGTCGAACTCTGGTAGTGCTTTTGTTAGTCCTCTTACTGCAGGATAAAGTGACAGGTGTATCCTCAAGGTAACTCTTGTTATCAAGCAGATTTCAGATCTCTTGATAACAAGATGACATACTCTGAATGTTGAACAACATTTTTGCACCTTAGGAGGAAAGGACAACATTCTTTCCCAGTTAGTTGCCAACTGAGTGGGAAGATGTTAAACTGACTGAAGTGGGAGAACACAGCAGAACTGAGTAAAAACAAGGCTTTTCTTGACAAAAGCTTGAGAATATGTTTTATTCTCCACAGAGATAAAAGATTATTAGAGGAAGGGCAGGGATGTGTGTGAAATAAAATGTTTGTGAGATGATCGAGTTTATTATTCTCAGGACTAAGATACGAAATAAAAACAAAAGAAAACCTTGTAGACTATTAAGTGGATAAGAATAGTTATTGACAAACCATGCTGCAAAGACAATGGTGTAAAAGATCTTCATGACACTGTCAAGAAGACTAGCTGTCATTATACAGCTATCACAGCCAGTATCAATGATGTACGAATGTGGTCTCTGTCCACTACAGAAGCAGGTTGGAAAGTATCTGTGTAAAATATTTTCTAATCTGTTGGAAGCGGGGAGCTGAAGTTCATCTCAAAGTACTCAAAGAAGCAGCCGATGAATTATGAACAATTTCATTTTCAGATTGAATATAAGGGAAAATTGTTATCATCTCAAGCCCTGAGAAAGGATTATCCAGGTGGTTTGTAAAATAACTCCCAGTAGAGATTAGAAAAAACATGATAGGAATTGGATAGGTACAGTTGAATCTGCCTTCAGCCAAGGATGAATTAGACGAGTTTTTCAAGTGTTTTGCAGATTCCTTGACTTTTTATAAAGTTTTTCTTATGGATTGATATAGAAAACAGAAAGCATGCTAAAATCCAAATCCAAGAAGTTATCTAAGTCATGACCCAAGAAATAACAGAGATATCACACTGAAATGATCAAAACAAAAAGATACTACCATCTTCTGCTTCATCTGTGCTTTCATATTTTGCATTATCTTGTCACATGGTCAGTTAGCTCTTCATGCAGTTGCAATATTTCTATAAGTGCACAACCCTCTGCTCTATTTGCCTACTGCTGTTATACAAAGTACTTTTATATAGGAACTGGGTCTTCTTAAATTGCACTCTGATATTTTTGGTCTCTGAAATGCATCTTTAAATACAAGCAAGCCATTATGCTTTAATATCTTTCTCAGAAAAAGAAAGTTGTTGATTTGAACTTTGAATCTCCTGTGATGGCTTACCTAATTTCATTTGTTTAATATGGTGCAGGAGTGAACCAATATGATCATAATTCAGCGTAAGATGAAAGGCTTTTTATGATCTTCATTTGAGGTTAGTCAATAAGCTATTTGAAGTACTGTATATGAAACCATAAGAAAAAGAGGTAAGTTCCATGACTGGTAAAATAAATTTTCTTTCTGCAAAATCTAAACATCATTTATTATGTTTGCATAGACCCATTTCAAACGCCAGTGAAGCCATCACATCAGTGGAATGCTTGTCAAATTAAGACATGTTGCTAGTTGCCCTAAGATACTTTGTCTTGTCAAAAATCTTGAGAGTTATAATATCAATATTAATTGAAAGATTTTAGATTTATTGCATTTCTTGACAATTTGTAAAGTTACATTTCAGATGTTTCTTAGCTGGATTCAATCAAGACCATTCCTACTCTGGTCTCATTAACTCTTTCTTTGTGCAACAGCTTTCATATTTTTAATGTGCTGATATCAATGCTTCTGCCACCTCCGAAACCTTGAATGATTACCTGAAGGGTCAGTCCTCTAACCTATGAATTGTGCTACAGGATTATACTCATAAATTGCATGTAACAAAGAAGATAAAGGAACAAAATCTAATTTTTCTCCTCAGTTCAGAGACTACTTAAATAGGACAGGCTATAAAACAAATTATTAAAATATCTAGAAAAAATGCTTGGTAAAACACTTGGGACAATAACTATGGAAACCAAGTTGCTAATATCCAACAATCAGGTTTTTGTCTTGTCTGTGAACCTGAAATTCATGCAAAACCTTAAAAACAGCTACCTTCCAAATGTGTATCTTTATTTATGCATCTGTGATAACAATACAATAATTCTGTTCTTTAGTTACTTTAACAATAACTTAATTCAGTGATCTGCATGTTCTTTCTAATTAATTATTTAAATATTTAAACATTTTGTAAATGAATGAACAGGAAGACAGAGAGTTTAAAGGATATGATCATGTCAAAAAATACATTAGTGGTATGGTCACTGGGCAAGGTCATGTCTGTATGTCCAGGCAAGTTTTTTGATCTCCAGTGGCTGTAGTATTGAACTTTGGAGAATTTTTTTAAGGTAAGCATTTCATTCAAATGTACTGGACTCATTCAAAACTGACTGAGGAAATATAATACAACCGTGCTTAACTTTTCAATAACACGAGCAGTTCTTTTGACGTCAGTGAATTATGTATGCATTGACAATGATTTAAGCCTGTGTTTGACTATTGTGCTGAGACTGAGACCTTTGCCATTCTGATAGGGAGTCTTTAAAAGACTAACATCCTGTGTTTCACAGGATCAGCCTGTAATATTGAAGTCTACAATGTCAGTTCCCTCTTTGGCAGAGCAGAAACTCCCCCCCCACCCCAGTTTTAAGCATTAAAACTGGCATGATTCGCTCATGGTTCAAATTTTCTGTCTTAATGCAGCAGAGTTGATGTTTTAGTCTGCAGCTTTCTGCAGTGCATCATTTAAACTCAGAGGTCAGAGTCCCCTCATTAATTATTACAAACTTTCCCAATTCAGAATAATTTGTGTTGGCTAATGTATTGGCAGAATTATCTATTAGTTTTATGCTTATTGATGTATCACTTAAGACACAACTCCAACCACTATAGTACTAGCTACTTCTCAGGGAGAAGGGGAAACAGTCTCTATCCCAGAGGTTTACAGCCTGAGTAGATAAAACAAACACTGACTGTGGAGAAAATAGGGCTGAAGACTGAGTGACTTTCTTGGGGTCATGAAATAAGATAAAGACAGTCAGGAAGAGAAACTGAGCCTGCTGTTTCCAGTCTTCTGAGCATTCACATACCAATTTTCTAAATAGTTCCTCCATTTGTTTTCAAATTTGAGCAAGAGATTATAATTTATATTCAGATCTGGTACATGGAGGAAGAATACTACTTATTTGTAAATAAGATGAGATGTGAATTTGCTTAGTGAGTTTAGCTGCAGTACAAAGCAAGGTATAAAAAATGCATATGCTTCATAAAACTTCATCTGAACAATCTTCTCACAAGATTCTTTTTTCTTCTGAGATGCTCATACAGCTGTCAGGTCTTGTAATGTTACCAAGCAATACAAACAAAAGAGAGCTATAATTATGTTTGCCCCAAATAACAGTAAAAGATCAATATCACATCCTGCTTGAGTGTTATAATTTCTAACACCACAACTATTGCTCAAAGAGAAAGAAAGGTGTTGTCTCCAGCCTTATCTTTGTCCTCCTTCCAGCATGGTAGGAGGTACAAAGCAAATCTGTAAGAATAGAAATATTTAATTAAGTGAAAGAAAATCTTGTAAACAGCAAAATGCTCAACTCACAGAGGAAGGAAAGTATATCCAAAATTTTTCTTCATCAGACTTATGAAAACCATTAGATGAAAACCATATTAGATTAATATTAAAACAGATTCAGCTTTTAAATTACAAAGCAGTTCCACCAAGACTACTATTGCAATGAAAGAGAACTTGTTGAAATGTGTCATCTCTGTAGCTGTGCTCAGCTTTTGCAGAGGTGTTTTACTTCTGTAAAGTGCTCATCGTCATTCACCACAGAGAAACTATGTCCATCTCTTCTGCATTGCTTTTGTGAATATCACAGAATCACAGAATGGCTGAGGTTGGAATGGACCCCTGGAGGTCATCTGGTTCAACCCCCTGCTCAAAAGGCACTACTAGAACAGGTTGCCCAGGACCATGTCCAGGCAGCTTTTGAAGATCTCCAAGGAGGGAGATCACAACCTCCCTGAGCAATCTGTGCCAGTGCTCTCTCACCCACACAGTAAAGTGCTTCCAGGTGTTTAGACAGAACCTTCTCTGTTTCACTTAGTGCCCATTGCCAATGAAAAAGAGCCTGGCTCCCTCTTCTTTGCACCCAATATGTTACAAAGTTATTTTGTTACGAGTTAAGACTTTTGAATCTCAGTCTGTGGACTACAAAAAATTTCACAATGGAGGTAAAGACCCTTGTCTGGCAAGTTTATGCTTTCAACAACAGGCTTGCTAGCTTTTGCAAATCTCCCAGTCCTTCAATAGCCCATAGACTATATGTTGAAAACCACCATAAGGCTGAATAGATGCAAATAAATCCCATGAGAAGCTGTGAGTTGAACTCTTTATGTTCTTTGTTTATTTCTGCCAATATTGTCTTTTTCTGTCACTTATCATTAGGACCAAGTACAATTATTTCTGCAGCAGATCTATAGCTCTCTTTCTTTCAGGGCTGTTGAGACGGAACTGACTAACTGGTCTTCCTATTGACAGGGATTGTTTCTGTGTCAGGGAAGTTCCCAGCAGAAGAATTGAGATTAACTCCTTTTGCACTAGGGAAGTGGTACAAAGGAGTGATGGGCAACATATGAAGTTGTGGTAATGCAGTGATTCTAAAATAATCAATACCAAATCCCATCAGATAATTATGCAACGACGTTACCATGGTATTTTCATTACTGCCCTTGATTTCTGTATGGCCTGGCCCAGACCTTTGCCTCTTTCATTTCCAGTAAAGCACTATGAGTCATGGGATGGAAGTCACAGAGGCTAGGGAAAATGTTCCTATATTCTGTGGGGCTGGGTGAGAGAGGAATGGGTTCCCTGAGACCTAGAGCTACATCCTCCGAAATAAGCCTTGCAACGGCTGTTGTCTTAGGACTCTAATAAAAGTTTGCAGTGTTGTTTCTAAGATGTCCACTTGAAGCTGGTCAAGTTGAGAACATTCTGTCCAAGGATAGGTCCCAATATTCTTTTACTGTCCCTGCAGTTAGCTAGGTAGCAGGAAGAAATGAGGGGAAAAAGAACCACCCTCACCCATGCTTCCCAAAATGCTAGGGACTACTTGCCCAGCATTTCAAAGCTTAAGAAATCTTTGTGCTATTGTGACATTTCAATGTATTTTTTAACAGAAAAGTTTCCAATTTGTCAACCATCAGAAAAACAAAAAGTTCAGAAAATCTGAGGAGTTATCTTGAAATAGGGAGTATGATTCCTTCATGTTGCAGTAGTATGCTGAGCCCTCCAAAGAAGATTGAGGTTATGAGCATGTGGCGTTAACATGTTTATCAAGCAATGACAGTCTTCAGGTTAAGCACTGGCTGAAGGAAGTCATATTCTGAGTTCCTGCAAAAGCCTTCCTCCATCCCCTGAGTTGCTGCCTTCTGATGTCATACCCACCTTTTTGTATTCAGTATTCAGATTGTTTTCTAATAGTAAACTAAAACTACATATTATTGGTTTATTAAATATTTTATAATAAGCTTACTTATATTGTCAGTTTGCTAATGTTATTTGGTATTTGATTGTCTGTATTGCTCAAAATCCCTTACACATATGACTCCCATGAATCCTAAACTTTCTCTTTGTTAATGCTTTAACCTCATTTTATGTTTTTCATTCTGTTTACATCTTGCTTGTTTTCTTTTGTCTTCCTGAACCTTTTTCTTATATGTCAGTCCCTTAGTTCTTCTCTTCTTATTTGAAGTCAAAAACAGCAGGATTCCTCCTCCCTCATCCCACTCATTCCTGTTTTTGACCTTGTGTATAACTCAAAATATACCAAGTCCTTCATAAATAGACATTAGATCCAGTCTGTGTTAGTCAATATGTAGTAAGATCCCAGATGCTGCTTGTAGTAATAAGAGCAAGATCCCAGGTCACGCATTTTCACCCTATACTACTGAACTGAGGCTCTATGTTGCTGATATGAGACCAGTTGACAGTGCTAATAAACCTTGAGGTCTGTAGCAGTTATAGTGATTTTCTCATTGTCCTGAAATATGGTTTATTGTATAATCCTGGTGCCTTGCTATACACACACACATGCACACACAATTATACACACAAAAAAAAAAAACAAATTCAAAAGTTGGGGACATGCTGTTTTTATGCTCTTTTGACCTTGGCATAATAGTCCTAAGAGTAGCATGGACAATTTGGGAAGGCCATCACAAAATGAGTCTTGTGGATTTTAACCACTTCATGAAGGAATTCAAAGGATTCATCAGCCCCAGATGTGTCTGTAGGACTGCTGCCTTCTGGAACTGACTTTTTTACTTGGGGCACAAAGATTGTCAGTATCCTCTCCAAAGCTCAAGCCTACAGGCTTTCTTTCTGAAAGGAGGTCAGTTTTTTAAAGCACACCAGGCAGGGACAGCATTGCCCAACTTCTATGTGAACACGGCATTTTTGAGGGAGTGGTGTTAAAATCCACATCAGTGATCGGATGGAACGTCCTTATCTGAGGCTATAGAATGCCCCAGGCATTCGTCACAGGGTGGATGGGCAGTACTGTCTACTCTGTCCACTGAAGCAGGGGTACTCAAGAGAAATGAAATATTTCAGGGGGAAAGGTAAATATGAATATTTATATATGCCCCGTGGTGAGTGTGCTTATTTGCAAATAGGCAGATGGGAGTTCCAGCCCCTATTCTCACCATGTTCTTCATTTTTATGCAGAGACTCCTTACTATAAAAGATAGAAACACCCCTGAAGTAAGAATCAGAGCACCAGCCTCCCAGCCAGAGTGCATGACATAATCTTTCCAGGTCCTTTGTCTCAGATCTTCAATAATTTGCGCCTTTGTGCCATCTTTGCAAGGCAGTCAAAATTTTCCACTTTCTACTTCCTTCAAACTTTGTGTTTAGGACATCCTTCCAGAAAATTAGATATGGGTTTTAAATCTTTCAAGCAGGAGGAGGACCCAGGTCTGTCTTGCCTTTGGTAAATGGAATAACTGTTTTTCTAAGCAGCAAACACAAGTGCTTTTTGTTGAATCAGTGTGCCATATAGCTACATGTATTCTAGGAAGACCTAGATATACTCCAAGAACTTGCACCATATAAAATTTAATCAGAAACTTAGGCAGAAAAGTACCTAATTCTTTGATCCCATGTGGAATTAAGTGGCAGAAGGTGGCAAGCTTCTGAACATGACATAGTACTGCAAATGCGCAACAGCAGAACATCTTGAAAATGCAAATGTGAGCAGTGAGCTATATGCAGCTGAGCAGCAGGTAGATCACATTTCATACTTTTAATCCTAAATTGTGTCTGAGTCTTTCTATAGATAACCAAGTCCTTCATTGTAGCTTTCTGTAATTCAATATATTAAATATACATATTTCTTGTAGGAAGTAGAGCTGGTTAAATGTATTCTCATGGAATAGTCTGGTGTCAGAAGATTAGAATTGACACTTTCCACAAGAATACTTGCATTCCTTCAGAGTCATTGATGGAAAGCAGCAGGCAGCAGGGCTACCCTGCTCGTTGCCCTGGCAGGCAGGTGGCTTGCTTGGCTGGCCAGCTCCCATCTTGCCCCTCTGGGCAGGCAACCAGCATGTTAGCATGCCAGCTTATTGGCTGCCTGACTGGCAGATGGACATGCTAGCTGCCTGGCTGCCTGCCTGCCTGGCCTTCCTTTTGCCTGCTGGCCGATTTACCTGCTGCCCAGCTCCCCAGCAGACTGGCAGACTGCCCAGTTTTCCTGATCATAGGTGAGGTTACAGGCCCAAAATAGTTTGTTCTGCAAAGCAGGAGACTGCAGTGTTGGTGTTTTGTTCTCATCCAATCTGGAATGTCCCATGGAGCAGAAATTCCCACCACAGCAAGCTTTAGTAATCAGTTTACAACAGTTATCTGTGTATTCTGTAGTGGCAATTACAAGTTCTTAGGACTGAAGAAACACCTTGCTGGAATTGATAACATAACATTTGCTTGACTTGTTTTAACTTCTCAGATTTGTCTATAAAGATTTTGTCTAGCAGAGTCAGAAAGATTTTTAGATATGCCTATGATGTGATAATAAACATTGTCTCTATTTCCACTGAATTAAGCTAAACCCAGGCCATAGAGTACTAACAAACCTTAATATGGACTCATGAAAAATCATAATGATGACAGTCTTGGATATGTGACCAATATCTGTGCCAAGTGGATTGAATTTTTTCTTACAAAAAAACAAAGACAAAAAAAATCTGTTCTTCATAAAGATGGCAGGAGTCTGTCTTTTCTCAGAATACTGTACCTTGAATAGTTCTAATTTCAGTTTAATCACGCTGTCCTAAAGATTTCACTCTGCTTAAATAATGAAAAAAGTTGGTATAAAAATTGTATGAAATCAGCTTGCCCCAGGACAGGTTCTGTTGGATGTAATTACATATGCTTCAATAACTAGAGCAATGTGCTGTGTGAAAGGCTTTTAAGGTGACAGAAGTTAATTGTGCAGGTTTTAAGGTAAAAAGAAAATGGAGGGCAATGGCCAATACCCTGAGAAGAGGCTTCCAATTTTTAAAACTCGAGAGATTAAAAATATTGTTAAATTATAAATGCCCCCCCCCAAAAAAAAAANAAGGGAATATAGGGGAAATAAAAGGAGATTCTTACCTGGATAGAACGTATTGCCCCCCAAAAAAAAAAAAAAAAACTATAAGATATGAAGTTCTTTATGATATGCCTACATAAAATAGGACAGTTGCCTATAAAGCAGGCTGTGATATTTCCCTAGTGACACGGGTCTACAAGGCAGTACAATAAAAAATATCACATTTTCTTCTGCAATACTGGTAATGACAGTACATCAGAACTGAAATGCAGGGCTATGGAAAACATTCAGACTTCCTTTTTCCAGCTGGAATACACAAACCTTTTTGAAAGGACCCTCTGGGTGGCATTTCTCTAATGAACAGTGAACTTGCTTTCCCGAGCTGTGTCAGATTGTCACAAAGAAGACAAAAAGACTGTGCATGCCTGTAAGCAGTTTATTTAATAAATAAATAAATAAATAAATAAACGATAAATGCTCTCATCAGCTTATACTGTGCATATGCTACAGCAATTTTTTATAATACAGAATATCAAGTGTATAATAAGTCCTCTTCTAGTTCCTGATTAATATATTTTGATTTCATATTGACTTTCAGATATTTGAGTATCAGGTCTCCCTTTATGCAGGAGTCACGAGAAGTGCAATAGGTTTTTTTATTAAGCACTATCTCTTGAGTTACAGCCCTTGTTCAAGGATATTGCTACCAGTATTTTAATTGCTACTAATAAATTAATTATATTGCATTGAAATACTTAATAAAATAGAGGCACACTCAAGGAGTGAAGGATTATTGTTGAATTTTAATGTTAGATTCAAATATATCAACTTTACTGCTTATTCTTTCCTGTTCTATGGCCACTTGATTTTGATTAGCTGGAAGAATGTTTAAGAAACTCCTACGGTCTGCCTAAAAAGACTGCAATATTTCACATGAGAGAATGAAAAGAACAATATGCCATTCACCCACAAATCTACCTGTCAGTGGTTAGCAAATATTTAATTTCATTTCTTATGAAAGTTTCTTAATTCTTAGCCATTCTCCCTAGAGAACCCTGACTTCTCCATGGCTTAGGTTTTTTAAGGCTAGCCTTTTTCCAATTTTAATTTTATCCTGATTGCTCGTAACACATGTTTCTGTAAATAAATCTTGTAATCTTATTTCTTCATTAGTGTACACAGTCTGTGTCAGTCTATTCCCTAGAGTGAAAGAAAAGAGCTTCTGGAGCAGAGTTAAAGTTTCTATGGGATAACTTTAAACTCTATGGGATAACTTTAAACTCTCTAGTTTTTAGGGATATAAAGTGACTCAAAGATACTCCTCCAAATAACCAAGTGAATTAATTATTCAAAGATAGGCTGTTCCTTACATAGCTTGACTCTGAATTTCTTCCTGTATGGCTGAATGTTCGGTGATTTTTTGTTTGTTTAAATTGACTTGTCTCAGCCTTAAATTGCTTGTCCCAGCCTTGTCTTGGCAAGAAGAGAGATTTATGGTCAAAAAAGTTAGTTTCAACATATAACTGTATATCATCAAAGTCGATAAAATACCAAAAAAGTTGGAAAACGTTGCTATATTCAGTATTGGAGGTTGAAGGGGCAAAAGAAGATGTTTTATGTTTTTGCTAGAGCTTGCAGTCAAGCAGATAGAACAAATTTTAAAGGATAAAGGACCCACTCTTACAAAGACTTGTTTCTTTTTACTAGGATGAACAGCTCTGTGGAGTTCTGTTGTCCATGAATTCAGTTTAGTAAAACTATTAAGCAAATGTTTTATCCCCAGATTCAATCTAGATGTAAATAGCATCCTGGAAAAGCTCCTTTCTGAGGTGTATGAAAGACACAAGCTTATATCTGATCTGTACCGCTGAAAACCACCTTGTAGCTTCACAAGATACACATGCATTTTGCATTTTATAGGTTTTGTCCTGATCTTTGGCAACAATTAATGTTCAGACTTAAAATAGAGACCACTTTGGTGAAAAGCCACAATTCCAACTGTGACAAGGTGCTAGAGAAGAAAAGTTAATTAAACCAATGGTCATAGTGGTCATAGCTACATATTTGGCTTAATAAGTTAAATCTCAGTTAAATCTCATAAAATGCATTCATGGCCACAATGGAAAATGTTGGACACAATTTTTCAGTAATTATGAGTGTGTTTTTACACAGCATGTACAGTTGACCTTCAGTTTCTCACTGGAGATGCTGTGACTGTCATGTCAGTTCACTGGCTTGTTTCTCTGATGTTTTCTTTATTTTTTCCCTCTATCCCTAATGGAAGACATTTTTTCATGAACTTTTGGCTACCATAATGATTTGCTGGTTCATTCAGCTCACCTTTTACTTTCATACTTACAGTTGCACCATGTTAAGCAGTGGGTGTAAAAAAAAGGAAAGTCATCAAACAAGAAAGAAATGGAATTATAATTTCCAACAAAATACATTTTATAAAGCCTTGATGCTTATTATGACAGCACAGTCAGTCACCAGCTTACTCTGTTGGTGCGATGTTATGCAAAAAAAAGCAGGGACACAGTGGTGTTTTCTCTCTTCACTGACTGAAAGACAAAAACGAAAATCCCCCTGGGCAAAATGTCCCTAATAAACACAGTGTTGACATTAAAATGTGACAGGATGACAGGCACAATGGTATAGAAAACTTGAATCATTCTTACTGCATGAGACATGGTGAAGGTAATGTATGAATAATCCAGAGGTTATGATAGATAAAAGAGCTTAATTCATCTCTGTCAGCTTGTGTGTAACATGCATAATGATTCAATTCTAGCTTCTTAAAGGTTGATATTTGAATCCACTGAAAATCAGCTAGATCAGCTGGACCCATTACAGTGAATGGGATTATCAGTAGTTTATCTGGTATGCAAACACTTTCTTCACTTATGAAGCCCATTCAGTACCTGATTTATGCTTCTTATGGAACTTGCTTATTAATATTTTATTAGAAGTTTTCCATATTTTATTCTGATGACTTGAAAAAGAATTTCCTATCAGATTTGCAATGTTTTAACCTCTTATCTTTGTTTTTAAATGCATCTGTAATAACTGTAATCATTCAGCTTGGTAGCCTTTTATTTCAAAATAGAGAAAACAATGCCAGCAGAAAGGTCGTAAGCAAGTTATCTCCAAAAGATCTCCAAATAAGATTTTATTTCATTGTACTAACACTGATGTTCAGATGCCTTACATATTGAAATATGCAACACAGAGGGAAAAAAAAAAAAAGTGCTAATGTACTTAGTCTGTAGCTATTCTGAGTAACCAGAACCCGATTATAAAAGCCCATATTATTTAACCGCCACTGCAAGCAAAATACAGTGCGCAATCATACCATTGCAGGTATTGTTCCTGCATAAGCCTATGAGGAAATATATTGCTGCCCAGATAGCTAGGCAAAGAATTATCACACTACATCTTCAGTTACACATATAACTGAGAATTCCAGTGCAAAATAGAATCTCTCCTAATTCAGATAAAAGGTGTTTATTCACAGTTAATTAAAAGTATCTCGAGGAAAGGCAATGAAGCGAGAAACAAGACTAGCTATGTAGAGAAGTCATATAAACTCTCAACTTCTTTGTGACAACCTTAGTACTTCTGTTATGAATGATGGACATTGAAATCTTATGGGAACATGATCTTCCTCTAAAAAAAAAAAAAATGTGATAAAGCTGTTATATTTTCATTGAGAATGCGTAAATTTCTTCAGCTAATAATTTAGTTACTTCACTTCAGCAACTACAAAGCACTAGAGACATTCCAAAGCCATTAAGCTGTTCTTGTTCTCTCTTTCCCTCTGTCTGAATTAGTACTGAAGTAATTTATGCCAACTGGAACAGCTTTGACAGGGAAGACTGACCAAATACCACCTGATGGTTTTCTGTCCTGAAACATGGAAAGATTTTGTGCATATTCCTGCTGACATTCAACAAGAGAGGATTTGAAATTCAGTATCATAATGTTAAAGAAATAAAACTCAAGTTTTCTTTGCTAGATAGTAAAACCCTGATCTGTACTAATCAACATTATACAACAAAACCCTTTTTCACAGCTGTCACTAGTAAGAATAAATGCAGAATTAGCTTTTAAAGCAGTTAGGGGAAGAATGAGTAATATGTTGACCCTTAGAAATTTAAGCTGTCCCAGCCCTAAAAAAAATGAGAAGTTCTGCAAACTTGACAAAGCCCTTCAAATATTTCAATACTAATCCAACACTCACACATTTACCCAGGAGTAAGCTGATCACTCTCCACAATGTATGCTTTCCAATTCGCAGACACTTACTTTTACGTTTTAAAGAGAACAGCCTGTGCATTTACATTGGCTCCCCTGGTGCATATGGCTTTAGGCCTCACCTCTTCACATCTGTGTCCATAGGTTCCAATGCTATGGATATGGAAGCCATATTGACCCCAAAGAAAGTAATAAAAGGCTAAATGTTGCAAGGTCTATGTGGCAAACACTCTACAGCATGTTGGATTTCCATGACTTGACTTCAGTTAAAATGGTTAGATTCAGGGCAGCAGGGAGGAAGGTCTGAGGATGCTCTAGCGCCTCTGTAGGCACTGCGGGAGCAGAGTGGGTGCAGTCTGTTCTCCCTGTCATGAGGGAAGAAGGGATGTGCTGCTGCATTCAGCCTCCAGCACAATGCATTGTGTTGCAGTGGCAGTAAGGATTGTTTTTGCAGCTGGAATCTCCTGCATTTGCATTTAGTCACTTATCTTCAACACAAGTGTAGATAACCTTCTCAAACTATTGCAGGTAGGTGTAAATCTATGAGTGTTTTGGCATAAGAATGATTGAAAATCATTTAATTATGCTGTTGGAAACATTCTCCACAGATGAAGCCTCCCTGCTATCAGCACAGTAGAAATGCTTTCCTCTGAAATGAATATCTTCAAACACAGGATATAAAAATCAGTGACAAGCAACTATTAATATGGAACCTACTATATAACTAAGCCTCTCAGTGCCTGCCCTGCTGCACTGGAGAGATCAAGCATTTCTTATGAGAAAAGATAAAGCTTATGAAACAGGGAGTGCTTGGTCTTTGGTTATATTGATCTTCAGTGGAATCAGATAGTTGTCTCCAATGTTTCCAGTTTTCAGAGTATGTCAGAAGTTGCCATTTGGTTACAAGCAATTCACTGCTTCTAAGTTTTTCCCAGGACCAAACATTTCATTTTTAACCTGTAGTAAGAGTCTGATTTTGATGGTTAAATAGAATCCCGTGTGATGGACAAGAGTGCACATAGACATGCCTATCCATATCCACACCAGTCTGCAAAACAAATTTTGTTTGAGGATGCCAGTCCTCTCGTATAGATACTATTGGCCTTTCACTTCTACGCTTTCATTTCCACACGTGTCTGAAGTTAGTAATGACATACCAAAAGGCTGTTTCGTTCCTTGTTAGTAGAAAGGCAACAAGAGAGTGTAATTAAGAATCAGCAACCTGGAAAATCTTCCCTTCAAGTGGGAGCCTACAACAGTGAACTAATTTTCCCAGCCTGGACTGAAGGTGAGTGACAATCAAGAAACAAGTTACTTACAAAGACAGTTAGGCTATGTTTCCACATAAAGCTTAGCCAGCAAAAGAGACCAGCGTCACCAAACAAGTAGTCTTCCCTTCCTGTGTATTTTAGCTCCCTTTTGTAGTTCCACACTTTCTTTTCACTGGCTCCTGAGCTCATAAGAAATTTCCTGAAGCTGATTCAATTCAGAGTAGAAAAAAAAAAATTGTCCTTTTATTTTATTTTATTTTATTTTATTTATTTATTTATTTATTTTCTACATTGACCTTTTGCAGGGTTAATGAATTGGATTAGCTCACAGTGAATTCCACCACTCTTGCAAAGCACGTGGCAGGAGTATGCAACCAGGAGTGGGAAGGAAAAAGAAGGAAAGAAAGAGAATGGATTGGGATCCCCCTTGATCAGCTGGGGTGTGCAGCAGCATCTACCCACCCTGCCCCAGGGAGCCTTCTTCTTAAAGTCATGCTGAGGCTACATGTGGCACGCAGACTAGAAATAGAAAACAATTTCTCACCGAAGCCTCTATCTCACTACCATTCACTAACCTAAAAAGAAAGAGATGACCAGGCTAGGTGGGAGGATAAAATGCTTATGAATACAAAAGGACCAGATAAAACCCAGAGATGGTGAGGATGCTGGAAAAAGAAAGGTATTTGCAGATAGTTGCTGTGTTTTCATAGAACTTTAGATTCCATGCATTTTATATTCTGTAAAATACACTTGCCTCCAATCTTCCTTTGCTCATCCTATGTTATTGCTTAAACTGTCATGAAGATCTTCAAAAGAGTGAAGGGATAATCCAAGGAATGCACAGGGTGAGTCAGACTCTGTGTAGGATGCAGCAGCTATGAAAAATGCTTGGGTAGGATCAGCACATAGGTAGTCAGCTTAAGAAAGATTTGTACCTCACAAAAGAGACTGCTGAGGGGAAGTTGTTTACTTGGTGTGTATATGGAGACAACAGGTAGGGTTTCTTCTCTGCCCAGACCAAGGGAAACATGGACTGTGATGAAAGGACCAAATGGGGAGGCCTGACAGCTGTCCAGGAAGAAACTGAAACAGGTTACACATGCAATACTTTTGGTAAAAAGAGGAAATAATAGTATCATGCATATCCATTATTAGATTTGGGTTACGAATATACAAAATGATCAAACCTAGATAGGACAATTTGGAGTAAGTCAGTTTAGATTTTTAAAGAATTATCAAAAGTATATGAAAATGTAATCTCTGGTTTGTTGCTTGTCAGCTTTGAGAAATTGTTCTAGGTGACAGTGGAGATGAGGATTTTTTTCCCAATATATGAAAGTAAGAGGAAAGAGACATTATTGAACACCATGACAACAGCTTGTAAATAGGCAGAAAAAGGACATGAGTGGGATTGTTTCATCACTCTTTTTCCTTTTCTTTTTTTTTTTTTTTCATATGGGGAGGACTCGTAAAAAATACAGACTGAGAAAATTTTTAGAGGCTGCCACAAAGTATTGTTATTTTTTCTGTACTTTTGTATTATGTTTGATTTTAGGGTCTTCTGTGAAACTACATGGATTCTGCAGGCGTATTCGGATACCTGCTAAAGCTAGCCATTATGTTAACTTCCAACTGCTATGTTGAATCATGGGTTTATTTGGGAATTACCATGTCACCCTCATAGTGATCTCAGAAAATGAAAATCCAATGGTTCAGATTCCTCCTTAGAACAATTCTACACAATTGAACAGAATTAAGACAGGATTATTTCTGTCCATTCATTCAAAATGAGCTGAGAAACAAAATGTCTGTGATCCAGTGTGCTAGATCAGTGAAGAATACATCACCATATGATGTTACCAAATGTAACTCTACACAGCTGGGCTTCAGCTCAGTTTGTGCTCCTGAAAGATTCAATTTCCCAGCAGACAACTGCCATATTGGGGATACTTTGAAGAACCTCAAATATTTTAGTTCATGTTCTCCTACCAGAAAAGAAATTAAACTGGTAGGAGAATACAGAATTTTTATTCTATTAAAAGACCTTGTCCAGAATAAGAAAAGCAAATAAATATATATTTTAGCTGTAGTGTTTTTATATTTAAATCTAATGCAAACATATGTTTGTTTTGTGGAAATGTAGCTTCTGTTTCTTAGAGCAAATTAAAACAAAAACATTGTTTTTCCAGCACAACGTTACCTTGCTTAGTGCTGAAGAAGAGTAGCCTTATTAACAGTATCAGACCTAAATTAGACTGTTTTCTGTGCTTTAATTTTGTTCAGTCTGTGAAGTAGCTGAGTAATAATTTGCTGGCACTTAATTTCCATATAAACAGAAAAACAGATCTGTGCTCAACCAGCTTTAGTAGAATATATGCTGTTTTATTTATTCTTCTCCTGTGCCAGGAGCTTACCACATTCACACCACTGTACAAATGTATGTTTTCAGTACCAGTTAATGGACACATATTGGCTTTTAAGGTAAAGGAGCTCTTCCTTCTTATTAATTTGTTTGTGAAAATCTGGGGAATAAAAAGAATAAAAACAAAACAAAACAAAACAAAAAACAGGAGTTTCCTACTTCTGCTTGTCTTGTCAATAATACAGTGTAAGTTGCTTTTTGAAGTACCTGTGAGTTCCAATACTCAAGCCTAAACCAAACACTGGACCATCCCGGGGAGATTCCTGAGAAAATGTTACTATCTTCTATACGTCCAGGTTTCAAGAGAAAAAAAAAAAATCTTCACAAAGCCCACAAACCACGTGTTGAACACAGCTTACTAGGATCCTGGTGAAATATCTCATGTCTTGGGCACTCAAGTACCACATAATGATCACAATAGGCCTAAAATAGCTGAAATGGGCCAGGGACTAAACAGTGCTAGGATTAGGAGAAAGTGATGAGGAAAATGAAAGAAAAGAGAGGGGCCACTCTTCCAGCCTTCCTGCCTTCCCTAGTACATGCAAATACTGATGCAAATCTGTAAGATGAAAGAATGGGAAGTACTGTCCAGCCTACTCCTACTTTTTTTTCTAATCTTGCCCTTGAAAAAAATGTTGGAAAGCTTATTTCCAAGAGTGTTAAATTAAAAACATCAAGATGTATTAGCTCAAATTAATTAAAGGTCTGAATTTGAAGTAGAGTATTTAAAGAACATTAAACAGTCATGTGGACAGCCTCAAAAATATAGCAGAAGTATTTCACTTAGGTCACTTTAAAAGATGCTCACATGAGGATTTAATGCACTTTAAATAATGCACTTTGAATTCAGATCTTGAATTAATTTGGCTACCGGACAGAGAGCCCTTAATTGACTGTAAAAGCCTTTAAAAATTTGTCTTTTTTCTAAAATGGTTGTGATGTTACACAAAAGGTGACAATTGTCTCTCAAAAGCATGGATGACACTATCTAAGGAAGTTTCCATTGCACAGAATCGAGAGGGTTTCCCACAGCATATCCATGACAGAGCAGGTGCAGTTCAGTGCATGTTGTTACCAAAACACCCACAAATTCCTACTGCTAAGAGCAGGCAGTGATCCCTCACCACACATTCGTACTCCGTTGTGAAAATTAGGTGGTTTCACCCTGCTAGCCTTAGCTAGTCTCATGTTTTTCCTGAAGAGCTTTCTGTCTGGAACCCCTTTAGTGGTGCTTCACGCCCCCACTGGCCCTGGTTCTCCCTCATTTCTGGTACAAATCCTCATGTAGTATTTGGCCTGCAATAGCAGCTCCTTCACTCTTCCTTCCACAATCTCTGACCTACCAGTAGTGCCCCAGTGTTTGCTGTTGCTCAGAGGCATCTCCATGTCCTCAGGCCTTCAAATGCTTCCTTGACAGATAAGTATTTAATGTACTATATGAAGTCTTGAAATAAATGGCAAATGACAGATAAAATGTTGGAAATAACATGCTACTTCAACACTTTATGCTTCATCAGCTTTTTATTTCAACACTTTACTTTCAAAGTGTGAAAATGATAGGGTTTATCAAGGGCATTTATCTTTGAGTAATGTTAGCATGCAGGGTTGTGATATAAAACATCCACATTGATTGCAGTTACAATGCCTTGAATTTACAATGCACAACTTGAAAAAAAAAAAAGCCAAATCCTGTTTACTTCAATGATTGGTTTTTACCAAGGATGCATTGTGAACATTCATAGAGTCAGTCATTAACTAGAAGTCCTTGATTCTCTTAAAATAAACAGCAATACTGATTCCAGGAGGCTTGGTGACTGATAAATAAGAGACTACTTAATGTAGTGTAAAGCTGGAAGAGGAATTAGTCAGTGATTCAAAGTATAAGAGGTGAATAAGGTACATTCAGCGAACTATTTAGTCAATGTCAAGCTTTTCTTGTGATTGTTGATTCACAGAATTTGTATTACAATAGTATCAGACAAAGATCTGGGTTTAATCATCTCATGCATCAAGAACGAGAAAGATTCAAACAATTTGCCAACTAAAATGCAATAGAAAGATGTGAATTTTAGTATTTCACTTAACCAGTTTGTTATTATTCCTATTCATTTAAAAATATCAGAGGAACATGATCCATGGACAATGCACAAACTGTGTTTGCTATTTTTGTATACTAATCACTATTACTCCTGTGTGCAGAGCCATCTGATTCATCTATTATTACTGCAATTCGCCCAAGTGAATTAGCATAAATGCTACCTGGCAATGCATCACAAGAAGATGCAATGATCTCTGATGGGAATCTCTACTGTTACTGAAAAAGCTTTTTCTTGTTTACAGGAAAGTTTCTGTAAGAAGAAACAAACAAAAAAAAAATAGTTAAAAGTGAATTGTTCCACCCAACACAATTACACCCATCACTCTTTTTCAATATTTAATAAGGAGAAACTGATCACACCTTTGGAATGGTGTGTGAAGACAGAGGATATGATACAGGTGGCCTGAAGAAATATAGAACTTGAAAACATTGCGAGTTTCCTCTGGGACAGTCTTTATTTGCCTAAGAAAACAAATAAGTGAAAACTGATTTTTCTAAAGGTTGGTATTTGTTTTAAGGTTTATATTTATTTAACCATAATGCTACTAATTTTGTTTTGCATAGCTGAACTAATTTGTGAGCTTGCCAAATATTTAATCTGTTTTTTTTTGCACCAATGTGCTTTCTTTTAGAAGTCCTTTTTTACACTACTGTGTTCTTTAGTATTGAACAACAGTGAGGTATTCCAGGGACTGTATTTTCAAGGTGCATTATCAAATGTATGGTTAACAATTTTGTGCAGCTCAACCACCTTTCTACAAGTTTTTGATATAAACACTTAACACAAATGAGCTTATCTGCATGGGGTCATTCAAGTTCTCACAGTGCCATGCAGACTCCACGTTCTACTGAGTTCTCTATCACATCTGTCAGCAGAAACAAAGCTTTACAAATTAATGTGAGCAGTGGGAGCTTGGTTATATATCCATGGGGAAAAAAAAAAGGAAAGGAGATAGATTGGAAAATTATTATTTTCAGAATACGTCAAGTTTGTAAGTTTTAGAGTAAAAATAGATCAAGAGGATGTACACAAAGTAGGATGTTAAACAAGAACTACACATGGCAGATAGGAACAGAACAGTTGAAACTGTCACAGGCATGGGATGAAAAGTCTCTGTGAGCTTGATTTTTAGCAGTCCTCCAAGATGACTTTCAAAATACAGTTGTTTATCAGGTATATATTACTGATACAAAATACTTTGAACCTTAATATGCTTTCAGAGGTTTTGGAGAGAGATAATTTCAACAACAAAATAACAATCAAACAATGTAATATATATTTGCAAATAGTTTTGGCCAAAAATAATCTGCTTTTGTTGAATGAAGTATCTGAGCACAGCATTTCACCCAGTTCTAAAAGTAGATATTTTAGTATGCTGCAGCAAAGGTAAATATATATATATATATATTTTAAGACCTAAGGTATTCTGTAACTCAGAAGTGTGGAACCATATGGGTAATCACTTCAGACAACAGCTTCTGATATGCTTTGTCCTCCTAGAAGTTAAAAAATGCAAACTTTTTCCTGCAGAAACTTTAATTTTGCATTTTGCATTTCTTCTACAATCACCTTGTGAAGAGCAGGGAATTGCCACTTTTAGATTGGTTTTAATTGCTCATCAGTTTTTACAGAAGAAAGAAATGCAATAGCTTTGACTTTGGTCTTGGCAGGGGAAAAAAGAAATAATTATCAGTTTTAAAAAAAAAAATGCATTATACAGGCATATATACATCTACAAATTTTGTATTAAGGTTTAGCACATTTTCTCACAGAGTCCTGAATAATGGCAGTGATCCTCAGCATTCAGTTTCATACTACATCCTTCCATCTCCTCTGAATTGTCACAAAAAATATATTTGAGCCTGTGCAGTAGATAAGTGAAAAGATCAGTATTTTAAAATGTCTTTTCCACTGTCCTCTCTCCCAGAAATCTGTCGTTGGCACAAAAAGGACAGGATCATAAACCACAATACAAGGGTAGCAACAGTGGTCTGGAATATGGTGAAATGACTACTTTTTAAGCTACTTTCACTGCAAAGAACAAAACTTACAATTATCCTCTAAATGTCCTTTATGATTTCTTTCTGGCGCAGCAATATGTAATCATTTGAAATGGATCAACTCCTCAGTGTGTCAAGGTCTCTACAAATACATGTCCCCAAACAGATATTTCATTCTAAAACTTGGAGGGGAAGGCAAGTAACAGAGAAGAGAAGTGGCTTAGGTCGTAGGAGTAAGTGACTAATAGAGCTGGGATAGAAGTTCAATTAGCCTTGTGACATCTTATCCATTCAACTAGCATGAACTACTAGGAGACCTTCCTTTTCTGACTTCCAGAGCACATTTTTACTGATATTCAGCATCCCAAAAGACTGAAGGTCAAGTAACTTCTTCAGATCAGGAAGCAGGGCATGAAAGACGGAGAGCATTATGTTCTTATGTTCTTGTCAGACTCTCAAATCCATATTCCTGCGGTTTAGGGTGGTGGGTTTTTGTTTGTTTGTTTTTGTTTTTTGTTGTTGCGGTTTGTTTTGTTTTTCTTTTTTTTTTTTTTAATTACTGTTGCATATCTCTTATATCAGAAATCTTTGAAAGCAAGAAAGTAAAATTATGTTTACCTCATCAATATTTTTGAAATTGCTTGTATGATGGGTTATTTAACCCATTGAGTAATTCAGTAAAGACAAGCAGAATGTTAAACATTTAAAAATGTATTTTTAGGTGAATTAACAGTTGTTATATAAAAAGTTTATAATTAGGAATTCTTAGAAGAGAATTTTTAAGAAAAACCTGCTGTTAAAAACATATACTATGTAGTATTTTCATTGCCCACCTAGAGCAAAAAGATGCCAGTCAGCTTTTGGAAATAGGTTTGGAAACCTTCAAGTCTTTGTAATGTGTGCACTGAAAGCAGAATGTAAAAAGTTTGTGATGAATATGTTATCTATAAAAAGAATTTAAGAACATTGAATTAACACTCAGACTACTCAGTCTTTCTCCTCAGCTCTATATCAGACTGTTTTTTGTTCTCAAAAAAAAAAAAAAACACTCCCCATAAAAACACTTACTGAGAGAGTATTCAAGCTGTGTGTACAAAAAATGCTGAAAACTTTGCATCCAAAATACTTGTCTTGTGATTCAAGTTTTGCTTTTCCACCTTAGTAATGCTTTGTGTTAAACCATGGAGCAGAACTAGGAGAAAGAAATTTAAGAAACAGAATGGAAAAAATTCTGGGCAATCAAAACAGACAGGTAGGGTCTGCCATACATCACACTTTAATAATTTTGACTAATTCACCTGTAAAAATACGCATTTATTTTGAGATAATCTCCAATAAAAGGAATAAAATCATATAAAAAATTTCAGAGATCACTTGATCAAGTTGTTTTGTCACAAAGCAGCCGGCATATTTAAAACAAGCTTATACATTTGAATAATAGGGTTTCAAAGACTTGTTCTCCAGTACTGTAGTTAAGGGAATGTGTCAGTCACAGTGTTTTACACATGCTGATTTGAAATAAAAAGAATTGGTTGCAAGGGACTTAACTGCCCTCAATCTTCACATGTGTTCCTAGCTGATGTCCTTGAAAACTGCACAAGTATATCAAGACATATCTATAGACTCTACTTAGCTGGCTGGCAAAGTTCCCCGTATATAGTGGATTTGACTTTAACTTAGTTATGCTGTAGGGTAAGTATTACACATTTTTCAGAATTTATGTAGCAGATTTTAAAGTAATATTTTGTAATTTTAAATAATATATGAATTCAAAAGGGGGGAAAGTGTTCATTTCCAGTCCTGCAAGTATGTTTCTTTCAGATAAGTGAATGTGAAGACTGAAATATTATTAGAAGCTGCCAGTACAAAATGGCATACCTCTATGCAGTCTTTGACAGAAAGAACATGCTTTTTTTTTTATTTGCACTGATAAATTTGTAATGGCAGGTATGTGTTCTGAATTTAATATTTCTCACATAGTTCTTATGCAGGATGGTTTACATTATTGAACTCTAGGCAGCTGAAGCAATACTTATAATATATATATCTTCACATAAGGCAACAGGATTCTGCGGATCATTTCTGAACAGAGATGGGGCAGATTAATAATAAAAAAAAAACACATGAAACAGTGCTTAAATAAGGACTTTGTCAACTGCTGGCTATTTTAGAATTCATACTTTTCTCATAGGAATGATTTGAGATGTCTTCGGTAGTTCTTATACTCACATTAATCAGAAAAGATTCAGTTACATAATAAATAGGACTAAAATGAATGAAGAGATGATCAGATAAATGCTCAAGTACTGGTTTTCTAGCAGCAAAATTGCATCGTAGCAGAAATGCCAAAGACAATTCTATCTGAGGAGGGAGAGAAGTGAACCTTCAGAAGGCACAATACTGCAACTCAGGAGGGTGGGAAGAAAAGCAATTAACAGATGCTGATAAGCCAGAGGGACTAACACTATTGCAGGACGTCAACTAGATTACCTGCTATGATCACTGCCATAAGGAGTGTTGGGAGCAGGAGCGTTGCTGTGCATGATCCACCCTGCTCCAATGTGCACCATAACCCCGAGGCCCAGCTATATAGACTCCTTCACAGCATCCATAAAACTTTCTGGAAAGAAGTTAATATTCTGTTGTGGAAATAAATTAGTAATGGGTCCAAAAATTTATTTTCCTACTTCTGGTGAAAGGGCTGGTGAAACGAGGAGGCTTTTTTTTCCATTTCATATCTACAGTAAATTGGTCATCTGCCAAACCCAGCCCCAGTGAGTGAAAGAACATTTGTCTGCATTGTGAAACCAGAAAAATCAGAACTAGGGTAAAGAATCCTGCAAGTGATGTGTGATATCCTAATCAATCCGATACACTGTAAAAGCCATTCAAATCCATTTATATGTATGTTCACCAGAAGGAGTGGTTCTCTGCTTTCGCTGTTTAAAACTCAAAAAAGGGGGGTGGGGGAGGGAATAAAAGAAGTCAAAAAACCCTAATTCTACTCTCTACTAACAACATAAAAAGAGATAATGAGGTTACGTAGTAAGTGTCCACAGCTAATTTAAATATAAAAGATGTCTAATAGGGTGTGTCTGGGGAAGACAATATATACCAAAGGGTACTATTCCTCCCCATTTCTGTCCAGAGGTTATACCATTCATCATTTGTTCAGGGAATGAGGTCATCCACTGTTTTTGTCTAATTTTCATCTTTTCATCACAGAATATCTTTTCAGAAAAGATCATTCCTGTGCAGGTCATCTTGCTTTATTAAACCCTGAGTTAATATCATGCCATACAGCAGACAGTAGACCTCTAGGCAGACTTTGGTGTATTTCCATGATTTATTTTAGCATTTATGTGAACAATTAAGTCTTCTATGGTTTAACTGCTGTTACCTTTTCAATATGTTCAATAGCTTTCCTTGGCTTCATCTACTATTTCCCTTTCAGCCTCTTCACGTAAAATCTTTTTACTTAACACTGAACATCTTTCCAATTGCTGTCATGCAAAATTCCTCAGTTGTCTCTCTCATTTTACTTCCAGCCCATAGAGTAATACTGTTCTGTTAGTGCACAGATTTGATATATTTGCGCTTTGAGAAGTAATGTTTTAATCAGTTTATAATTTCATCACTTTCTGTGAAGGACTTTTCCTTTTATTTTCATCCTGAAGGAAACCTCAGCAGTGGTCAAGTTTCCTCCGCACACATAGGAGTCTTGCATATTTATTCCTTAACTTCACTGCTGTCACATTTCTCTTGCCCTTCCTATTGCTTCTTTTTCATGTTGTAGCCACTTCATCTTCTTGGCATTTATTACAAGTCAAAGCTGACCAAACCAGTCTTCCAAGGTTAATTATTAATTTGATTCATCAATAATTCAAGCTTTTTATTTTTTTATTTTTTCCCAGCTGTGTGATGTCATCTATGTTAGTTAAGGACTTTAACTTTAGATCATCTCATGTCATGCCCTCTACCTCATTTATCATTCTTACTGTCTAGTTTAAGAATATGATGAAAAGTTGTGGAGATTCTATGCTTCCTTATATTATACCAAGGTTTGACTTGAACCAGCTCTTTGATTTTTCATTAATTTTTGCAGCACTGCAGGAGTCTTCAAACACAACCTTCATAATTGCAATTATCTTATCTGAATGCCATGAGATTTTGCAGCTTTCCACAGTGCTTCCATCCAAGCTGAAACAAAAGTCAACAAAAATGACAAACATCATTATTGGCCTTCCCTCTTTCTTCATCAGCCATCAGATCATTCATACCTAGTCAGTACAGCTTCAGTCTGGCTTGAAATTACCCTAAGTGTCATCCCTTATACTTTTTAAATGGTTTCTATCTGCAAATCATTGCTTTCACTGGGATTTTCCTGATGTGTATCTCAACAGAATATTTTTTTCAAGTCAGTTCACCTGATAATTATAGTGAGATCTTTCATCTCTCTTCTGGTTCCCAAACATGCTTCCATCAAAACTGAAGGCAGAGTCATAATGTTCTCAAAAATTCTTTTAACATCAGACTTTGCTTTAGCCAACATTTCATCTCAGCTCATGCATTTTGTACACACATTCTGTTTTTGTTTTCCTTATGTCTTTAAGTTGCTGTTTTCTTTCCAAAACTTCTACCAGTCCCATTTAAATAGTTTTCATGCCTTACATTGATGCTTTCATTCTTTCAGTTTTCCACAGAACTCTGGTTTCTTTTTGTATCTTAATCTTTTCGTATCTTATCCAGCTATTTCTGTGTTTATCTTCCAATAATATTCTTTCCTGCATTTGGTTTTGCTTCCCTGTATATTTCCTGTCCAGTCTTTAATGAGATTTCTTCATCAAAACAAATTAATGGAGTGAGAAACTGCCTAAATGTCACCTTGTATGCCATCCTCATAGAACTTTCCTTTCATCAAAATCAAATTTGGCTTCAACTACAACCATTTTTGGAGTCTCAGAGTTTATTTTTTTTACTTAATCTTCTTTCCCACAGGCCTTTCATGACCACTGGCATTTTCTACACTCCTGTCTCTACCAGCCAATGCCATTACTAATAATGAAGTGTTCTCTCTCTCTTTTAGACTGGGTATATGGTGAATTCCATAAAACTTCCTGATATCTTTACAAGAAAACCACCTGCAGCCTATAATCAGATTGTGCATCTCAAGGCAACTCTGAACTTTGTCTTGGTCAAGATGAGGAAAAAAAATGGCTGAGGGAATGCAACAATATTACCAAGATTTACATGGCTTTCAGTATATTTGTCAAGCAGCTGAATAACAACATCTTTTCCACAAAAAAAAAAAAAAAAAAAAAAAAAAAACCCCTCTTTTGGGAATTATCAGCTACCTGTACTGACACATGTTCTCATTATCTGTTGAAATAAGGTTGTGGCAATCCATAAGGGACCCTTGAAACAATAATGTTACCAACTTGTAAGAATTGTTTTTGTAATATGATGATTTCGTCGTTAAAATAATTACGTTTTTAAAATGATTAGCCATTACAGTCACCATTTAAAAGTAAACTATCTCTATTATTCTCAGTTTTCCGATCAGTTTTGTTTCATTTAATGGGTAGGTTGCTATCAGATGTTTGGCAGACTACAATGCAAATCAAGTTTCTTAGTCTATGGAAATATCTATTAACTATACACATTTCCCAACTTCAAAATGCATGCTCGAAAATTACAGTTGATTAGACTCTTTGTTGTGAATTGCAGAACAAAAGCTGAAAATTCTGCTCTGCTTTTTGTTTATTATATCAAACAATGATGCGATTCCATCATTGTGTAGCATAAAAGGTGTGTTCGTGTTTGAAGAACGCAGTGTCCATAAGGTTTAATCTGTAGTTTTATGTTCTGAGAGGTTTGTAAATCGATTCTTCACTAGATGCTGTAACTCTTGTGGATTGAAGATAAATTGCTGAATTCCAAGAGAATACAACACAAAGAAAACCATTAGCCTTGACAATTCATAAACAAAGTAAAGAACATTATTCACTCTTTGTTCTTGTAAAATAGTACCCAGGTTTCAAACACTAAAAAGGATGCTCACATAAATCATTGCAATTATTTAGTCAAAATGAGTTTGTTTATGAACGAATGTACTGAAAGAAAAAAGGCTGGTTCCTTTTACAAGTAAAGGTAAAGAGGAGAAGCCTTCATCATAATCCCAACAGCTATGCTAATAGCTATAGCTTTGTTTTCAGCCTTTTTTCCTTTATTATCTCAATCTTGCTGACCTATTTCTCCACTGAAAAAAAAAAAAATTGTCTAGAGCACAGTGAATGCTTGTAGGTTAGAGGTTCCCTGAGTCTGTGCGCCATGGTGACAGTCTCAGGAGATTTTCAACCAGTAAGAGTTTTCACAAATCTCTCACAAAAATCTTAGGGCTACTTGATGTTAGGAGGGTTTGGACTTGGTTCAGGATATTTTAATTTTTTTTTTCACTATATGCATTTGGCTACAGCCTTTGTGAATTTCCAATTCCCTGGATCACTTGGCTGCCTAGTCCCAGAAATTAAAATATATTTTACTTTTCTTTCTGTGACATTAAAAATGCATTGCAATGAATAATATAGTAGGTCTGTGTATAAAACTAAAGCTTCTGCATCCCTTTTAAATGTTTGTTCTTTAGCAGAGATTCTCTGAGGGAAATGTATTGAAAGGATGAACAGTAATTTAATTTTTTATCATAAGCATTAGTGGCAAATAAAGGACAAAAGTACTTTGCAGGGCTGAAGTAAAGGAAAAGATATTTATCATGGGAAACTACTGCATCCAGGCTGAGGCTCTGGCAGTGCATTCTTCTTCCGTTCAAAGAGAGGCAATAAGGAGATTAATATGCAGGGTCTAGAAGCATTTCCTATTTATGTCGTAAGCAGAAAATACTAATGTAACTTACCATGAAAGTGTGCTTAAAAAAGGGTACAGTAAATAGATAAAAGCTTTGTGAGAAAAAAGATTACTGATAAATCATTTTTAATTATGAAAGTATAATCAACAACTGCACTTTTTTTCCAGAAGAACATTTGGAGAAAGCTAAAAGTAATAACAGGTCTGATCATCATCTCACACAGACCAGTATTATTATTTCTGATACAGGGAAGACCTGCACTTTATGGAAGACATCCTATAAAAACTGTTCCAGGAATTTGCAAAATGTTCACAGATTTGAAATATCATGGCACAGCACTGCAATTACATGGGGAAAAATTAAGTGCTGCTGTAAGCAGAAGTAATTATTGAAGTTAATGGAAGTGTAGCCATGTATAGAACTCTTCAGTTCAGGGACCATTTGTGATGTTCTTACTCAGTCATGCGCAATTTTTTCTGATATCAATGTAAACTTGTACGTAACAAGGAATGGGTCTTTGTGCACTGCCAAATATCAGGAAAGAGCAATAACAGAAGTGATGTTCTTCCCCCTTCCTGAAAGAACTGTCTGTCAATATAGTGGAAGTTTTAAAAATACAGCTTCAAACCTATTAAGTATTTCATTTTCTTTGCAGATATTTCATGAATTGTCATCCTTTATAAAAGCCAACAGACTGTTTGGTTTCAGTAGGTCAAATGGATTTATTGTGACATTTGCTGCCAGTCCCTTTCTCCTTCAAAAGTGCTGTCCCAGGTTTGTATTGCTTTGCATCAAAGGACGAGCTTTTTCATCAGGAATAATCTCAGACCAAGCCCAAAAATGCTCCAAGATTTTGTTGAACTACACAGAGTTAAGCAAGAATACCCACCAATATATCACAGTACAGTAAATTGTGAATAAAATACTTGTGGTTTCTGGAGCACCTGTTTAAAGAAAAAAAAAAAAAAGAAAGAAACACCAATAGCAGTGAATCATTAGTGTTTGTTGTGTATTGTATCATTTCTCCTAGCTCTAGTAGTTGCACATCTCTTTCTCTCGTATATAACCCACAGAAATATTAATGAAAGTAAAAGAGAATTTTCTTGCTACGAATTGTAATAATCCTTATGCCTGACACTACCTCAACAACATGAGTACTCTCTAGCAACTCACCAGAACTTGATAATGCTAAAAGAAATGATTATCATGCACAGGCTGTCCTGAGAGCTGCCTAACATGGGGTTTGTCAGAAGGCAAAGGGAACTGAGTATCAGAAGAAATCCCTCATGTGGAGGCCTTGCCATGAGAATACCAGCCATGAACAAGATTATCCCAGATGGTGGGGATTTCCATGTGAACTGCTTCCAATACACAGGCTAATTTATTTTGAAAGTGTCAATTTCAAGTTGAAGACATTGTTAAAAAGTGTTATTATTTCTACTGTTGTCCTTGATATTTTTCTAAGCACAATTATCTCATTTGTTGGGGAGCAGTGGCAGAAGTAAAATTGTATAATATTCAAAGACAGAAAGTACCAATGTTTAATGGATGTATTTTGTCATCCTTTTCTCAAGGGTAAATCAAGGATATTAGTGATGGGGCATAAAATAACAATGGTCACACCAAACATGCCTATCCTACAGTCCAGCTCCATAAAAAAATAAAAAATAAAAAAAAATAAAAAAAAAAAAGGACAAAACCCAGCATTCTGCACTTTGGTTTACCACCTCTGCACTGGCTGCAAGCTTATAAGAGCAAGACAAAGTCCACCATGGAAAATGCCTCATCATCAAGTCCTTCTAGTCTATTCTGCAATATGGGGATGACTCCTAGCCACATCCAAAGAAATGGGAGATTTGTAGGACAGGCCTTACCAATAACTGGGAAAGAAAGCAGACTTCAGAACACCAATACTTCCTATATAGCACATGGCAGTTGTATCACCGGCATTTTTTTCAGCTTCCTGATGTTTTGAAGATCCTCAGCTTGTAATTCAGATTATTAAAACCTTGTTTTGAGAAAGAAAAAGTAAGGCAAAGGTTTGCATGC
>VXAA01007447.1:176041-203404 GCA_013399115.1 Anseranas semipalmata
TATTTATTTATAATTATTTTTATTTAAAAAAAAAAATCATTCTTATTTCTCCACCAGCATCACCACTACCTTGAAGGTCCTTTTTCATGCATCACAACCTAACACCAGTGCTCTAATAGATGATGCAAATGATGTGATTTCTAAATATAAGACAGTGTTGGGAAGACATTATTTCTTGTCACTTCCTAATTCAAAAATTGTGCAGGAGAGCCCATGCAGGTTTGTACATCTTATCGTGGCAATAGATATTTTAAAAAATATTTCAGTGTATAATCCGATGGGTATTGATAACTCCTAAAGTTCACAAGCTATCTAGTGTGACAGCCAGTGAAGTCAGTATCATTACTGCCTGGTTCTGTTTAGTCAAAAAAAAAAAAAAAAAAAAGCTAAATTTGTATTTTAAGTATTCGTCATAACTATTTCTGTCATCAACTTCTCATGCTTCTGCTGGCAGCAAATTAAATGGTGCATAAATCTGATACACCTAAGGAAACTGCTGAAACTGCTTTTAAATCACTATTATTATTATACATGCAGGCATCTTGGAAGGAAATAGGAGGCAAACAGGGTCATACTTATGCCTATCCCTATTGAATACAGGTATATATAGTTGAATGTCTAACTAGTTTCAATAATATGCTGCAGACAGAAGAAGATGAAAATAAAATTAAAAAAAAGGTTTATTTCAAAATTGTGTGAATTAGTCCAGCACAAGAATGACATAAGTATGATACTGAGGGATCATAATTAAATTTTCACCACATTTTCTGGAGCAGGCAAGTTCAAAGCACACGTTCTCCTGGTAACCACCAAGCAGACCCTTCCGCTGGCAGTGTCATCTATACCTGCATATTGAAAGTCAGTCATAAAACTGTTTAATACATATTTCTTTGGTAGAGACATTAGTGTGCATTGCATGGTTTATGGTTTTTGTTTTTGTTTTTGTTTTTGAAATCTGTCACACATTGTTTTCAGCTCTCGCCATAAGATTCACTAGAATAAAATGGATAACACTACTGTTTCTTGGCTCTCCCCACACATTAACTGCATTATTAGTTACTCTCTTTGCCATTTTTGGTTCTCTGGCTTTCAGGAACAGCATTAATAGAAGTGGAAATGTGTCATTTTATCAGGACTCGATATTTTGAAATATTCAGGATGCTCTCACATTTTCTGCTTCCCACATAAAAGCTGACTTGGAAAAGAGAGATTTTTTTTCCCCACAATCAATATCTGAACAAGCAGTATCCAACACAAACATCTATAGTCTAGACATTAAAGCAAACCTTTCAGCAGCACATCCTGATTTCTGTTATGTAGCGTGACCGTAGCAGTTTTTTAAAGTGTCTCTTTCTGTCTCCAAGTTAATGCTTTGTAGCACAAACCCCAGACCTCAGAGGCTCTTTTCCCTGCAAGAAAAGGCTTATGACAAAGGATCAGTAAGTAAGAGGTCTGGATTGGGATAGAAGTATGTCATTCAAAACTGCTAATTAGTATCTCACAGGATTTGTAGTTAGGCACTGTAATGGAGACACCACAGGCCACCTAAGTAAGGAAGAAGCCAGCCCCACCAAGATGTGCAAAAGAAGAAAGACGGCCTTACAATTTTTCTTACATAATTTTGCCCTTAGGGAAAAGCAAATTCTGCGGAAGTCCAGTAACAAAAATAAATGTCATCTTCCCCAAATGAAAACAAATAAGGGATGGCTCAGCAACCCATCCTACCCGCTAGCAAAGTCTCTCTTTACAGGGTTCAAAAGTTGGTGCTTTTCTGTTGAATTTGGCTCAGTTAGCTACGTCTTCCTATGCCCCACTATCTGCCCCTTTCACTCAAGCACACCAAGGAAATGAGGGACTTTATACCCAAAATTGCCACAACTTTCAGAGCCTTAGAAGGGAGGTGAGCTTCTGCCTTGCAAGCCCTGCTTAAGAGAGAAAAATCTCTCCCGATATGTTTTTTAGGGATTTTCTGGCTGTTTGCAGATTGTGTTCTGTTTTTTTACACATACAAAGTAATATGCTTTTCAGCAATCCCAAGATTTTTTACACAGTGAGGAGTAGCAGAATCTGGCCCTTCATCATTATATTATATGTCACTTAGTTACATGGCAAAAACATGCAAGTGAACAATCTAATATTTTACTTTGCAAGGACCGAGAAACTAAAGATGGTGATTACAAATCATTTTGAGGCGCACATATAAACTCCAAGTAATCCACTGAAGGCAGATAACACTAACATATAATGGGAGCAAGAAGATCAGTATTCTCTTTTCGCTGTAATACTAGGAAACATCAATATGCATTGCTCTGCTAATACAATGTGCGTTGTTTAGCAAAGTCAGAGAAAAAGGCAAAAAAAGAAAAAAAAAAAAAAAAAGAACAAGATTAGAAACCCATGAAAGCGTGTCCTGTACACTGATTGGCTGGAAAATGCTTTTGTGTTGCAGCTGAGCAGCTACAAACCTGAAACTCATTTCATTACTACCAAAACAGAATGTCAAAATCAGAATTTCTATCACCTTGGAGCCCATCTCTATGTAAGGTCATAGCTTTGCTAGCATGTACAGTAGTCTTTGCTTCCTGGCTTTTCACAAACAATTTTTCATAGTAATAATTAAGATCTAGGATGCTATAAATGCCTGCTGAAAATCTAGTATCCCCTAAGAAATCTTTTCTTTGTACCAGTCCTCTAATCATACAACCAAAATCCTGCTGCACAAAATACTTGGAACTGGCTTCCAACATGTTAAGTTTTTCCATCCTTGGGCTGGCATAGCCTTGCAAGATCTTTGGCTGTGAAGCGGGCGACAGTTCTGAAACCCTATTCACAGTTTCAGCTTTTGTAACGCAGCACAGCTGTGCAAAAGACATGCAGAATTTCAACAATTTCAGTGTTCAGAAACACCTTTTTTTTTTTTCTCTCTCTCTCTCTTGCAGGCTTTAACCAGATATTATATCTGCTAATAACCTCTCACCCTGCTGTTAGTCTGGTAAGTGTCATGTGCATTACCCATGTCCCAGCATGTTTTTTCTGTTCACATGTATTTACTGGGTAATAAGGGTATATAAAATACCCTTGTAATATTATAATTTCTAACCTCCTTGCTTCAAATATCTGGTGAGAAATGCCCTATTCTTCATTCACAGAATAGGAAACTGTGTCAGTATAGTTCCATAAGCCATGTGGGAAAATATTTTTTTATTTGTTTAGGTTTAGCAGCTAACAGTAGTCAAATAGTATGGAGTTAGGGGAAATTCATGTCTCAAAATGAAGATTGAGTTTGCAAAACCATTAAAAATTATTTTCCATTGGAGAATTGTAAGGTTAAGCCATTAACTTTGTGAATTTGCAGAGGTTTCCCAGAAGCTTACTCAAATCTAGTGTTTGTTTGATGTTAAATCCATTCTACTTATTACCCTAATAGCATAAATGACCACTCATGCAATGGAGAGAGACAACACATTCCTAACTGTGCCTTTGAAAACTCAGGGTCACTTTGAAACTAGGTAACCTAGAGATACAACTATATTAAAGAAATACGAGTTTTGTGAAACTTTGTGTATTCTCTCCAGTCATTTCCGTTTAGGTGTAAGCAGACAGACTATCCGTAACAAGCTTTAAGTGGTAAATATAGGGAAGTCTTTAGGAGTTCAACTTTTTGTTGTATTTGTTGTTGTTGTTGTTGTTTGTTTTGTTTAACAACAATAATAAAGAACATAGCAGGCAGCCTAAAGAACAGTGGTTATGAGCACAGACACTCTGTTTATTTGAAATATTTAAGAAGAGAGTAAAATTTTACCTTTTTAATTTTCTGGACACCTACACTCACTTACCATGAAAATGTGAAAACAACCTACAGGTTCATATTCCACTAGTCAAATGAGATGAGCTCTGTTTGATGAAAGTATCATTTCAGGGGGGAGGAAGTTTTCTGAACCCTCTCTCAGCTGCCTCCAAAACAGCAATAGCAACATACCAGAAAAGTGCCACACATAATTAGGCCTTTCTAACTACATTAGGGGGGTATGAGACTTTTCCAAACTGAACAGGTTGTACACATCTTCATATTTGAGTGTCTTGTACTAGAGGTCTGATACAAACAAAAGGAACCTACCAGTTCAGTCAATGCACTTCTGAGATAAAATACTTCCTTTAGAACCTGTAGCATAGACCTTTTGTTGTAGGACAAGAGAATAAGACAAAAGTCTAACAAATTCTTCATTTCATTTATGCCTTGTAAATCTTACCTTTAACCAAGGTCCTTAGAAATGATAAGATCGGCTCCAAAGACTTGTGAAGACGATACAAATATTTCTTTCCAACTAAAGAACTTTTCTTGAAGACTTGAAGCCTTAATCTGCCCATCTGCAAATTTCTGTGAGAGCATGCTTGTTCTCAGTATTTTGAAGATCAGTTCTTCATCTAAAGATACCATTAGTAAAAGGGTGGCCAAAAAGAATGATATAGATTTTTTTTTAAAATGCACTTTATTTAATCCTATGTATCAAAGTCAATTCTTAACTTTCAAAAGATCCTATATGTAATTTTGCATTACATATAGCATCTTCAATAAACTGGATTTGGACTGCAAAATGCTCATCTAAAATTGTCTTAAAGTGCATGCATCTAAAGCCATTCAGGTTGCCAGGGTATTTGAATAACATTTATTTTGAAGTAATTCTTTCTTTTCTACAATAATGCAGAGTACATAATTGTACTTTTGCATCCAACTGTGGCTTAATTGTAGCAATATGTGCTGGTAGCATAAAAAGAAAAGAGAATTTATTCATGGAGTAAAAGGTATTTGTTATATTGTAACACCCTCAGCATTTTTCTCAGCAAGGTAGAGTTAATGGGGGAATGGGTGACCTCTAAATGTGCCTGAACTCCACTACATTTTGCAAGGATCATTGTCTGGAAGGCTGTTTAAGATAATTTCCTTCAAGTCCATTGGCAGGCACCTAAAACCTGTATTGATCCTCGTCCAGCAGGAAATGTCTTAACTTCGCAGTCTGAACAATCAAAGATTTGCAAACTTCTCACCTGCACATGTGCCCCAAACTTCTTTAAAGTCAATAAATAGAGAAAATATTTCCTGCAAAATATAAACAGAACAAAATCTTGATGATTATATGTCAGCAAAATTCATTACAGAATTGAAAAGTGCCTTCAAATTAATGCAGATGAGAGTATTTACCCAGTCAAGAACATCTTATGAGTTAATTTATCGCTTATGTTTTGATAAGGAAAACCAGAAAATGACTGAGGTTATTAAAAGATTATCTAGCAGGAGGAGATGAGATGGTCAGTTAAAGAAGATTCCCTAGCACAAAGGAGAGACAAAATATGTTATTAAGAAAAGGGGTATTTATACCTGCTGTGGATCTGTCCACAAGAATTATTCAGACTAGTATAGCAGTGAATCCCAGTGTACTGACAGGAATTATTTTTTTAAGACATTTCTTATGACTTTGGGTGTATGTGACTGATGTACAATCACAAATACATTTAAGAACATAGCTACAACATTAGAAATTGAAGTCCAACATTTATACTCCATTGAAGCTTTCAAAACTCCCATTTAGGTGGTGTGTAACGACAGGTATTACCTTTCTGGTTGACAGTCTTCCAAGTTTTGATGCCTTTATTAGCATTCTAGCTGATACCTAAACTTATCTTGTTTGTAAAACAAGTGTGATTTTCAGAGAATGCCTCCTGTTACAAACTGACACCCAAAATGGGAATAAAACTTTCTAGCATACGGTTGTACATCTCTCTGTGTCCACCATACCCAGCTGCGCAGCAATGAAGGTGCCCTTGTGCGTAGAAGACCTCTCACCACGGGATAAAAAGCGTTGTTTGCAACAACAACAACGCAGCAGACGAGGTGTCCTAACCATCAGGACAGTGGCGTTTGCTTCTTTATGCAATTAATTAAATTATGTATGTACAGAGTGAACTGTATCTGCCCCATTCAGCTCTCCTGGATCCTGTGAACACCCATCTACTGTGATGGTGTGCTTCCCCACCCCACCTTCGGTCTGGCCTTTGCCTTGAGCAAACACTGGCCGTTGCACCCAAGGCCTTGCTCAGGCAGATGTTGACCAGCGTACTGGCTACACCAGAGGCCTCACTCATGCAGATAGCAGCCACAATGTTGGCTCAGACTGGGTGCTGGAGGAACTGATGGACAGACACCTTGCTCAGCAGCTGCAGGCCAATGGAGCATGTGACAAAAAACAGTATGACTATTAGTCCGTCATCTTACCTCATAAACAGCGAGCAGGCCAAGAGCCCTTTGAGCATTTCTGCATGGCCCCTGGCCACACGACATGATCTCCCCTTGAGCAGGGATGCCTCTCAAGGTCACGCCTGCTGCAGAGGTCCCCGACTCCTCGCAAGAGATTCCTTGCTGCAACAGATCCTCAGTAAGTGATTAATAGCTTGCTAAATTTTGTGAGCTTCACGGAGATTGTATCTTAGATTGATTGTGCACATATAATCCTGAGACATAGACCGTTGACCAAGTGTGGGACTAGGAGTGGATTCAACCGCACCTAGGCTCCTTACCTCTTCGGTTCAAGGAGTTTAGAAAGCAAGCACCCTGAACCTTATGACTCACCGTGGGGGTCTCCATGACGCATCTGACTTACCCTGTCCTCTATGCAGTAAATAATCAAGAGTACCATGCCATTTCAACTCTTGTTAACTCACTGTCTTATTTACAGTTAAGCTTTGTTAGATCACTACATTACATCAATAAACATGTTGCTGCTTCTCCATTATGAGCGAAGTGTATAATTTCAACCACGACATCTACAGAATCAGTTTTCTGCCTCTACTCTTGCTCTTTAGCTCAAAGACTATTCAGTTGGGATCACATCAAAAGATGGTTCACCCACCCTAGCGTATCCCATAGGCTGGTGGTTTAGGCATTGGGGGACAGTAGTTCAGATCAGACAGAGTGGAATTGTGAAGGTTTTTCTACCTCCTAAGTGGCTTACACTCCGGCTGTTGGGTATAACAGGGCACAGGTGTGTCTCTATTTGGTGTCTTCTATGAGAAAGAACATTTCTGACTTAGCAACCTAACTCCAGGGAGGGATGGAAACCTGATAAATATCAGTATCCCTTAGATGCTGGGTCATCTCCTGTCTCTGTTTTCAACTGTTCTGTCTTTCTCCCTCCAAAACAAACCTCCCCAGTGGAGGCTATCCCTAAAGAGTGTGCAAGTGCAAACTAGTTTGAAACACTGTCTCAAAGCCTTGCATTGATCCTGAGCCTATTTGTTTAGCTCTGCAGTCATAACTTTACCAATTAGCATGATTGGGCAGCTGTGGATTTTGCTCAGCAGCACACTGCATATGAACAAGGTATTGAAGCCCGTAAGTCATTTGCAAACCCAATGATCATCCAAAGCATGCTGTTCTCACTAATCAGCAGTGTTATAAACTGTAATATCTTCCAAATACTGAAAAGCTATCCAGTTTTATATGTGAGGGAGGGAGGAGGGGAGGGTTGTTACTGTTGATGGATCATGAAACATCAGATCTTACAATCACATTATTTAATTACAATGACTTATCTCATCTGTATTATATGCTTTTGGACTAAGATATGGCCTTTGGACCAGACATGGTTTCTTGTAATGACTTCAGCCATAAATTTTAGTGGATTATCTCATTTGGAGAAAACAAAAGACACAGCCTACAAACTCCCTGCTTCCCTGTAGGACTAACATCTATTATTCAAGCACATTTCCATTTCTTTTCAGTAAAGACAGAACATATTTTTTCTATAATGACCTCAGTAACAGGCCTCTGAAAAAATGACTCAGAGTTAGGGTTTCTGATGTATGAAATAGTCAATGGTTTATGGGCATTCTTGAATTTAGCTTACAATAATTATGACTTAAGAAAAAAAAAAAGTAGTATTATGCTAGCAATAAACATTGTTACTAGAAATAAGAAATAACCCTGTAATATTTAGAATTTAAAAATAGAATCCTGAACCTGAAACTGTTTCAAATTCAAATGCATTCTTTTGTGAATTTTCAGATCGATCCTGATTGCTTTGGTTCCAAGTGAAAATAAATAACAATAATAATAAATAAATAAATAAAACAGAGGGTCTTCTAGATGTGGTTCCAGTATTGCCAGAAAATTTGCAAAACCTTGGCTTTTGGCATAAATGACAAAAAAAAAAATCTACAGCAGCATATGATCTACTAAGAGATATACCTGAAATACATACTAAATATATACTAAAATATACAGTAATAGTTGATGCATTCATTATTTATATAAAGTAGAACAAATTCAACTGCTGAGAATACACCTAGGAATTTGGATAGTTAGTTCAAGGTCCTGCTTCAGGGAACAATTAATTATTTATACAAAGTGAAAACAGTCCTGAAAGAGGCTGGAGGAATCTGTTGTCATACCTGATAACCTGGTAGTTATGGTTGTCCCTTTGGAAATAGAAGATGATTTCAGACTGTAAGGGTGTTAACTGTTTGGGATATCTTCTTGAGGTATCTTACAATACACAAAATCTCATGAAAAATGCTTTTTAATACTTCGGTATTATCTGTTACAAATCTTATTTGGCTGGAAACCCAAACACCACATTTAAAATGAACCACGCATGCGTGCAAACACTTCCACTTGGCTCTTAATGGTTGTCCATTAACAACTATTTAGAAACGTGGTTTCTAAACCTGGGAGCTACGGGATGCATTTTTAAAGGTGTTTAGGCACCTAAAGATGCAGAGAGGAAGCTGGCAAAGCTTTCACCGTTGGGCACCTCTTTGCATCTTTAGGTGCCTAAACACCCTGAAAAGTTTGGCCCTGAGAGCCATGCTTCAGGCTCAGTCAGCTACAGAGCTATTTCATAAATTTTTCTACCGGTTTTATTTATCCTCTAGGAGAAAACAGCTACCTATATCCTCTTCCAGTTAACATGATTCATTAACTTGAAATACTGCACAGATTTCACAAACACCACATGTATGACTAGCAGTAACAGTTTTACCCACATCACATTTTTATATGAGTAGCCTTCAAGCCACCTGCAATTTCTGGGGACTGGAAATGTCAAGTGCTTTTCACATTCAGTAACAGAGTTTCATTTCTGTTCAATTAATAATATTGGGTTCTCCTCATTGGCACAACATAATTGATAAACAGCTTCTGAGATTTTCCTTCTCAGATGAGAAACCCCAGCAAACCATCAGCTTACTCCTTATCTCATGCAAAGTTTTCAACCCCAAAACTCCTTCCCATGTTAAAAAAAAAGGGCCACGAATGAAATATCATCATAGTTATCAAGTCTAGAATGGGAAGACTTAGAAAGATCAGGAAGTTATCCTTCTTACTTTTTTTTTTTTTTTAAATTTTATTTTTTATAATTTTAACAGCCACACATGGACATCTAACGAAAGAACTAGCTTTGTAAGAAAATAATTTTGGGGAAGAAATTAGTGTCTCAGAAAGTTTGATGTGACTTACAACTTACACTCAAAATGACATGTGCCTGATATTTGCTTTGCCCTATCCTTTCCAGCTTTGCTCTTATGCTGGGGCAACCAGCACATTATCAGTCATGCCTGATGAAGATCCAGAGGCTTGAGAGGTTGCTCTATGAAAGTTAACATGAATATATTGTACTTCTTCTATCTCCTTCACTGCCTATTTCTTTCCAATGCCCTTTTTGCTTTCACCAACAGTTCTCTTTTGCCCCTGCTCAGTGTACTTGGTACTTAAAAAAGGCTAGCCACATCTAGCATTAATGAAACAAATCACATTTTACTAGAGCGCTCTATTTCACTGTAGACCTCTTAATAAAAATGAATCATAGTTTATAATGTTATGACAGGTTAAACATTAACATCTCTCTCTGCAGATTAAATATTACATTCAGTGCATGCCACTTCACTTTTCCCTAAGGTTTACTGGGTTTTGATGCTGATCTTGATTGATACATTGTTTATATGCAACATTGAACTTGTGCTTTGCCTATTTCTGGTAAATGAAACCCACTTCTGTTCTAAACAGTAAAACTTAAATCAGTATTTTACCTCATCCACATCATCACTCATTTCATGGATCTAACACTACATAGAAAAAGCTTTCTTTAATCTCTAGGCTGCCTAAACTGTAATTGTTTCAAAGGCAAAATCCAGTGGAATTTAATATTCATTTGAGGCTGTGGCAGATGATGGTCTAGATTAATAGCAAGCTTTGTTACTAAAGTCCACTTAAACCACTAAATATCTCTGAGCATTTGGGACACATAAGCTTTTTCTTTAACATTCTCTCAGCTGCTGTGTTTGCAACATTCTTGCACTGCCACATACAGCTGAAGAATTCCTTAAATCTTACATTAATTTTCAACCTTCCTGTGTTGTCATAATGCTTTACATTTCATTTCTCTTCTACAAGGACTGTTGGCTCAGAGATGGAATAAAGTACCATTTGTAAGGGGGAGAAAATATAAAAGTCTCTTCCTTTGTAGGACAATAATGATTTTCTGTGATAGCAAGCCCCAAGGGTGATTTTGTACTGAAGACTGAAACTGATTTATTAGCACTCCAGTTGATTGCCATAACCAACCAGTTTTGACAGCCTTCTCCTGTAATCTAGGTGTTGAAATGGTAGATGATGCTGGATGTCACAGCAGATGTCCAGTGGGTTAGTGCCATATGAAGGACATGCCTGGGTACAGCTGTATTGGAAGGCTGCACTTGTGTTAACAGGTAGTGCAATGTCTGTATATGAAACCCAGAGGGAAGGCATGGTGTTATGCTGTGCCTGTAGGAGAAGCAGGTCTGTGAAGGCAAAGGAGGATGAACAACCATTTCATAAGACTTGAGAGATTATGCTAGAGAATAAGACTCCAATCTATGGAGTCTTATTTATGGAGTCTCCCTCTGGAGAGGGACTCTTTACTCATGTAGATAATGATAGGACAAGGGGCAATGGTTTTAAACTAAAAGAGGATAGATTTAGATTAGATGTTAGGAATAAATTGTTTACTCAGAGGGTAGTGAGGCACTACCACAGGTTGTGGTAGTCAACAGGTTGGCCAGAGAGGTTGTGGATGCCCCATCCCTGGAGGTGTTCAAGGCCAGGCTGGATGGGGCCCTGGGCAACCTGATCTAGTGGGTGTCATCCCTGCCTATGGCAGCGGGGTTAGAACCAGATGATCTTTAAGGTTGCTTCTGACCCAAGCCATTCTATGATTCTATGATTCTATGATTCTATGATTCTATGATTTAAGTAAAACATCACATATTCCACAAAAGGGACTCAGACGGACCCGTCCTGGAATACTCAATCACCCTCTGGTCAGGATCCTTCTTCTGTAAGGCTAAGTTCAGTTCCAAGGGGTCAGAGAATGGGTGTGAATCTGAATATTTTATATCTTTTAAAAAAAAAAAAAAGTAAACCAGTGGACTAATCAATCAAATGCAAGATAATTTTTTTGCATACTTCTGTGAGCAATGAGTCAGCAGATGTAGGTAACAAACTTCAAGATATGATTTACAGGCATAAATCCAAAATAAAAAAGTTTATCTCCAGATTACGCTTAGAACAATAATAGATGACTTGTCAGAAGTCACCAACCCAGCTGTCTAAACCAGTTCTTAGAAGTTATCAGATTGATGGGAGAGGAAATAGACATAATTTCTAACCTAATTTTTGCTGCATCAAACCAACATCAGAGATGTCTTTGCACACAGAAATGCCAGATTTTCTGTATATTGTTTGCAAATTACTTCTATCTCACAAGTGCCTTTGAGAAAGTAGTCAGGTGATAGGCCTCACCTCTACTCAGAATTTTCTGCCTAGGTTTGTGGTTTCGTGTGTAGTATGCTGTTTTGTCTTTTTCTTTTTTCTTTTTTTTTTTTTTCTTGAGCATCATGTTGTAGTTTAACCCGGAAGGCAGCTAAGCACCACAATGTCATTCGCTTACTCCCCCCACAGTGGGATGGGGGAGAGAATAGGAAAAAAGTTAAAACTTGTGGTTTGAGATAAAGACAGTTTAATAGGACAGAAAAGGAAAGGATAATAATAATAATAACAACAACAATAATAATATTAATAAAAGAATATACAAAGCAAGTGATGCAAAATGTAATTTCCCACCTGCTGACCAATGCCCAGCCCATCCCCAAGCAGCAAACACTGCCACTCACTCCCCCCACCCCGCCAACTCTCCCAGTTTAGTTGTTCAGCATGACACCGTATGGTATGGGATATTCCTTTCGCCAGTTTGGGTCAGCTGTCCTGGCTGTGTCCCCTCCCAGCTTCCTGTGCACCCCCAGCCTCCTCGCTGGCAGGGCGGTGTGAGGAGCTGGAAAGCCCTTGGTTCTGTGTAAGCATTGCTCTGCAACAACAACATCAGTGTGTTATCAGTGTTATTCTCATCTTAAATCCAAAACATGGAGCCTTCCCAGCTACTAGGAAGAAAATTAACTCTATCCCAGCCAAAACCAGGACACATCCTATATTGAGAAAATCTTTCTATGAATTTTAGGATACCCTGTAGGATGAGTTTGGCATTCCAGTAGGCTGTGTTGTATCTAAAAACTATGCACAGCATATTTGGTCTTCCTTTGTTCAATAGTAAATGACTATACAGGATTTCTTGATTTATCTTCTTTAAACATTCATTATTGGGCATAATTGCCATATCTCTTATTTTCATTCCCCTGAGCAGCCTATTTTAATCTCATACCATATGGAAGTGATTGCAAGCCATCAACAGCAAAAGAAAACCTGAGGTAGGGTTTGCACTGGGATAAAATGCATCTGCTCTAACCTAACTATAGTAAATTCACTGCAGAATGACATAATCCTATATTATGTCAACAGTATAAATAAATATTTTAGACTGAGGAAGAAGATATTTGCAATCCCCTCTATGTAAACATATTGATCAGATAAAGATAATGATGACATTTGCTGATGATTTGCCTAGCATTTACCTTAGTTTTGCACACTGAATTTTGACAGAGCAAGATATGTCTCTATCAATCTGAGAACTCCCTTTTATGTTCCAGGATGTCATTTATATTTTGAATTCTTGTCTTATTTTCCCAAAGTGTTCAAGATACCTACCCTCCTGAGGTCCAAGGCTTAATACCTCATTAAATTACAATCACAGTAAAGCCCTCAGGGCTACATTCTGAGGTTATCAGATCTACATTACTGGCCTGCATTCCCAGGGTACAATGTGTATTCCGAAAAAAAGGCTTGACTGGAGCATGCAAATGTGAAGATGGAGACAGCAATAATCTCTTATCATCTTTAAGTACCCTGTGTACATGGAACTAGATGGAAAATAGAAGACAGGGAACCCTTGCCAGAAGTTCAGGCAGACTTCTGACTCACAGTCGATATGAGGTCAAATTAAGTTAAACAGTCCACTAAACAGTTTTTAAAAATCTGTAGTACCGCTTCTTTGAAATACTGTGAACATCCTTGTGCTAAGATCAGTTTCATCATTTCCCTGCTGACCAAGAAGGCCTGGCTGAGGATAGCCTAGACTGTATTCTGGAAGCAAGGACCTCAGACAATGGTTTCCACCAGTGGGTGCCAGCTGGTGCTCCTTGACCTTGGGACCAAAAGCTGTGACAACAGCCACTGACAAAGAGCAGGAAGAACACAAGCAGTCAGTCCAGTCCAGGGTGACATAGGAACTATAATTACATCCTTGTGCAGCAAAAGGGTACCAAAAAAAAAAAAAAAAAGGCTGGTCCAGGTTGTAACAGGTGTCAAAGAACACCATTAGGTCACATATTTCTTCAGAAGCCAGTTTCCTGCAGGTATGATTGCCCTATTCAGTTACTTTCAGCAGTTTCCTGATAGCCTTGGAAAGGATCATAACAGCTGATTCTATGGAATCTAATGGACTCTATAGAAGATATTTTTAAATAGCGTGACTATTTTAATTCACTGGGAAGTAGTTGAAGTGCATAGTTCTATAAAATATTGACCTTGCTTACTTCTGGAGAGCTGTGTCAGGAATTCTTGAGCTAGGTACCAAGGCAGTAACTATGTCAGATAATCCTCTAATTAGATTACAAGGTGCAGCTACTATATGTCAAATACCTATTGATCAATGAAAAAGCCTGTCTTGAGGTTTCCTAAGTATGTAAGATCTACTTATTCGCCACATAGTTAATTTAACATTACTTCCAAAGGACTGTAATGTTCAAGGGAATATTTAGGTATATTAGTATAGCTCTAAAAAGGCCAAACCTAATCTGTGAAATCCTGAAACATTTCTCTGTTTCTTGTGTGCACCAGGAGCATATCTCAGCTCCAGGAGACCCCCTCCAGTCTTGACCTCTCGGATAAGTTTTTCCACATTACTGAGGAACAGGTCCATCATTCAGTATTGTACTTCCCAGTTTTTTTCATCTCTGACTTTGCCTGATTCAGTCTGAGGGTTACTGAGCCCCTTGTTCCTTCTTCATCAAAATACCCTAATTACTAGCCTACAAACTATTCTGGATAGAACTTTTTCCTCTCCCAAAGGGGTTTCATTGTGCAGAAAGGTCCCTTCTCCTCCATTTACTAGCAAAAAAAACCCACACATCTGAGCTATTCATCTGGACTGCTAGACCGAATTACATCAAATTCTACTTCAGTTGCATTTTTATCAGTGTAGTAGTGGCAAGCAGGTGTACACACACACACATACACACACATATATATGTCAAATGCTGAATCATGATTATGGAATATGGAAAAGAATACTAGTATTTATAGAGGCTGACATACACTCTTATGCATTGACTTATTTATAAATAAGGTCCCTGTTCCCAGAATTTCATATCTGATTTCTTTTCTGTGATTGTACAAGTTCAGAGTACATATTTTCACATCTATCAAAACTGTTAATTTTTTTCACAAGAAAGCTGCTGAGAAAATGTTGGGTGTTTTTTTACCTAGTCACTTAGGATTAACCTGATATCTGTTAATGTCATTCAGTGAAAAGTTTATGATGATGAACACTGTGTTCATGACCTTTACTGTTTAAATGAGCGTTTTGAGAGCATCAGCGTTATTGTTGCTTTGTAAGGGTCCAGCAGCTGAAAAGATGTTCTCTGCTTCTACCTGAAAATTGTATCCAGTAATGAACTTGTCCATGAAAAGAACAGAGCACTGTTTTGCAATATGGATATGGTGTTCTTTATTTTTTTTTATTGTTATTCTTTTCTTTTTGAATACAAGACAGGGCTTACAGCAGGATGAAATATGCCCAGCAGTATAACAAAACCATGTGAACCTTTATACTTTATAACAGTTTGTATGAATGTAATGAACATGACCACAGAGCTTTTAACTGCCTCAGGCCCTATACTAGGAGCTCAGAATACATGGAAACAATGAGATGTCAGAAAGGAAACAGTACTTGCTTTTGAAATAAGAATCATTTTTCTAACTGTCTTGTACAGATAACATCTGTGAACTTTTTACATAACACAAAAAAAAATTGAAAATATGTGGCCTGCTCTTTATGAATAGGCATTTATGTATATATATATATATATATAAATACCTAGAAATATAAATAAAATAATGTCTAAAAATATAAATAATATAATATATGTATGTGTTTAGACATGTTTAATACATCCAAAATTTCACTGAAAATATCAAAAGATCATATGTTGCTCTTGGGTGAATATGTAACTAACAATCTATTTTTCAATTTTTGGGGGGTTTGAAGAGACTACCGCATGTCTCTTGGAGAGAAAAGCGATCATTATTCAATGCTCACACAGCAGCCTATGTCTAAGGTTTGAAAATGCATTTTAAAACTTCTGGACTATAACCATAATTTAAAAATTACACAAGCAGTCCTTTTCAGCTAACCACATGGAAAACTTGGATATTTGCCTTAGTGGTGTTTATATCACACCCAGCATGTACAGTGATAATGTTAACAAAAATAATTGTCATAATAACTATTTTTCATTCTTTCTCTATTATAAACATGGCTGGAGGAAAATTCATTTTTCATTGGTTTCTTTCTTTCCTCCTTTTTTCTTCTACCAGCTTCCTGAAATGATAAATGAAGTTACTTCTAGAAAGGGGAGTTACTGCAGCAACAGAGCTGTTCTGTATCCTTCTTTGTATGAGGCAGATCTGTTGTGATTTAGAAGAGGAAATTTTAAGACAATCATCTAAAAAACTCTATTCATTCTGCCAGCCTCCCTATAATTAGTGCTAATTGCATTGTTTCAGAAATTGATGGAGCATTATAAGAAAGAGAAGCAGAGAAGGAAAACATCATCTTCTGCAAAGCTTTTGGAATGAAAAGACTGTCTTTGCCTACAGGGCCCATGAGGCAGTGCAATGCTGAGAGCCTGCAGCATAGTCTGTTACTTAGAGGACACACTGTCATCTACTGAAATAGTCAAATTATCATTATTCTCTGTAGCGGGCAGATGTGATATGTTTTAATGTTTGAGTGTGGAGGTAACAAATACATAATTTGTTTTGGCCAGGACCTTACCTGAATGGGCTAGGGCTAAGATATCAGGACTAGGTTCGTTATGTTACAAAGTTAAACACACATTGGTGTTCAAGATCAAGGTTAAGATCAAAAGGATGAACCAGGACTCCAAACAAACTTGGGTGTCAGAACACAAATCCCTTCAATGAACGTAAAGCTACCCCTGAGGCTAGTTTGGCCTTTCCTACCACCTTTTCTTCTACTTCAGCTCTGTCAAGCTGCCTTAATCCTTATTTGAAGTATGGTTCTTCCTGTATTTCCTGTAAATAACCAATTAAACCAGGTAGCAGAGAACTGACATTGGTGTCCCTCTACAGAGTTTATTTCTATGCCTTAGACATCAACTTTAAGATAGAGGCAGGTGACCTCATGCAAAACAGAAAAGAGGCAACAGCTGCAACTCCTGACCCTATGTGATACAGGAAACATGAGTTCGCAGAGCTGCACTTCCCTAGCAGGTATCTTTGGTGAACTGACAGCAAATGAACATCAATAACATTGAGTACAGCAGTAACAGGATAATTCTGACTAGCTGCTCCTTTTTACAGAATATGTGGTTACGTGTATGTTAACTACCATGAAAAATAGGTAGTGTGTAAACTGGCTAGATTGGAAGCATGTAGCAGTATGCTTTTGCACCTGTTGATAAAGAAAATTAAAAGGTGTAGTTAATTGATGTAATATACTGTACATCCCTAAGTTAAAGAACTTTAGAAAAGTCCTCAGTTGTTTATTTCCTCATTGCTAAAGCACTGGCATAAATTCAGATTAGAAGGATCGTGTGAGATACAAACACTAACTAAAGCAGTAGTGTTTGGGAGGGTATTTTTGTTAGAATACAAAAAACAGATTTAGGTGTAGATCCAGTCTCCAAATCACAGTAAGAGGATTTGAACAAAGAAAGGAGCTGCACTTGGCCTGTATGCTAGATATGACACTGCTCATACCCTTTTTAACAAGCTTATTTCCATCGGGAGTAAGTAATAGTTGTTATTTTAAGCAGAGATAACAATGTTAAAATGAAGAAGTTTGCATGTTTTCAAAACAATTAGTACCCCAACCCAACTAAAACTACTTATGCAAGTTTATAGACAAATTCATTCACAGTTGCATGACTTTATCTTCACCAATTAACATTTCCCTCTGTTTTGTAAATGCAGAAATCAGCATGTATAAGTCATGCAAAAGTAAAAAACTAAAAACAGTCCATGAAGAGAAACATCCCGGTCTGGCTCAGACTTGTACCTACAGTGACAATGCACTTCACAAATGTTCACATGATCACCCTTCTTTCAGGCCCCAAAAATGCACGTAACCTGGAAGCGTAGGTTTCTGTGGGAGAATGAAGTAACATGGCATCTGTGTAGTTTCAAAGCACTGCCTGTTTTTGTTTTCCAGCCACCAGCACTTCCACAAAAGCAGTTAAATAGCACAGCAACAATCTTCTCTTTCAAGAATCTTGTTCTTTAGCTAAAACACAACCAAACAAAAAAAACTTCCAATTATAGAGATTAAACTCTTTCTCTGCTTGTATAATGTTCCCTACCCCAAACCCCACATAATTGAAATTATCTATCAACATTCATAAGTCTCATTCACAACAAAAGTAATTATGGGAGACAATGGGGAAAGGGTTTTTTGTTTTGCTAGTGCCTTTTTTTTTTTTTTTTTTGGAGAGGGAAGGATTCAAGCAGAAAGAAGCTTTTTGTGTTTATTCTCTGAGCTGATGGTAGCCATGTAACTGCTCAGTACAACCCTGAACTAATATTCACTGTTAAAAAGTCATATTGGCTGTGTGCCATACGTATGTGGCTATACAGCTTCTGGTTGACTCAGGGCACAAGCCTGCCTGTGAACGGCTGAGCAGACATATGTTAAATAGCATTACCTGGTAACATCTGCCATAATAATTAGATCCTGCCTGAAGACTAGCAATGTATCCTACAACAGCTGCTGTGGTTCTGTTCACACAGGAAGGCATTCATGCAGAGAAAAAGGTTACCCACTTTCTTTTACAGGTTGTCAGGGGATAGCAGGTTTCCTTAAAGGGAGCCAGGGTCTATAAGAGCTTTCTTTCACAAATCTGTGCTGGCCTCCTGTAATTAGTTGCCTAGCAGCCTCCACAGCAGATAGTGAGCATCTGGCTCCTAAAAGGTTACTTGCTGGTTAGAGCTGATCCTGGTAGGGTGATCCTTATTGAAAGAGCAGCACAGCCTTAAGAAAAGATTCAGCCACTTGCTTCACAAGTAAAGCATGGTTGTAGGAAGAAAAACATAAGGATGTAAGTCCTTGCAGATAAAATGTACATGTATTGGACAGGAAGCTGGGAAGAAAGTCTTTCTTTTGGTCTGCCAAACTCTTAATTAGTGAGATGCTTGCAAAGGAAATACAGGGGGGGTTGTGCCTGCTTCTGGTTAGGAGAGGAGGGTCTGTAGGCAAAGAGAGGAAAGTGAAGGCTTCTGTCAAAGGGAAAGCTACTGAAGCTGGTGCTCTGAAGGGTAGTTGGCTTGCAGCAAAGCTTTGGTTCAGGTTTTCTCAGAGGAATCTGAAGATACACATTCTGTACTAATTTCCTGATAAAGCTCTCAGGTACTCAGTTTGTCTCAAGCCATAACCCTTTTTGAAGATGTATTTACCAAATCCATAAAGTGGGCCTGCATGAAAAATGTTTTACCAAATAGCTATTTGTATTTCTAGAAAACTGTATCTAGGTCTTCCTACTAGCTTTTGATCTTTTGTCAGCTAGCACATATTCTGCAAGATGGGCACCCTGAAACAGTCTGGCAAGCCTCTTCCCAAGTATTTCTGTCTGGGATGACTGTATTACATTTGCTTTTACCTTTAGCTACTCAGTTTGTTAAAAATCTAGTTGCTCATAAGCTTTTACTTGCTTATTGCTAGCTGTAATGGACTTTTTTACCCCTTAATGAAGAGCAGGCTTTAATTTCCAGATTCCTGACTTTGGGGTTTGTAGTGTTGTTTTTTTCTTCTTAATATTGACCTCTTGCTTCTGCCTGGAAGCTATGATTACTGAAGTTTTGAGCCAACAAGCAGATACATGTGTATCTAAAGTGCTAAGCATACATTCAAGTGGTGTCTAGTGGGTTCTAGAGGATAGCAGGGAAAATTTTGGTCTGACACAAACTTATTATGTTTTTTTTTCCTAATGCCTTCTATCTGACCTTGTTCATCACTAGGCAACCCAACACAGCTAGTAGCAATCATGAACTTGGACGAGATGTAAGGGGAAAGCAGGAAGAGAATGACAAAGAAACGAGAAGGGAAGAAAAATACATATATGTATTTATATGTATATAAAGGGTAAAAACATGGAATTAAGGTATTTAGAGGAAAAGTGAACTGCTCTAGCCATCTCTTGCTCCTAACCTAAGTAATTAGCAAATGAGAGCAACTGCATCGCTTTTTTTCCTGTTCATATAGTTGTACCCACTAATGTGATGGAAGAAAAAAAATAAAAAAAATCTGTGGATGTTTGGTTAATGACTCTGGAAGCTGCAGCAAGTTAGAGAGCAATGGCGGAAATCCAGCTGGGAGGTTCCTTCCAGAAAGCCCTCAAAGCAAGCACTACATACTTGTTTTCGCTCATATTACAGGTGCTGGAACTTGATGGAGAGCAGTTAACAAATACATCTAGCTGGTGCAAAAGAATCTACCTTTCTTTCTCTTTCTTTCTATTTTTTTATTAAAGATAGATAATGTAATATTTTAGAAAATGGTAGGAATGTTAATAGACAGGACAGAAGGCGCCTGATAGAAGAAAAAAAAAAAAAACTTGATAATTGTTCTCCTTCACCAGTCTTTGAAAACAAGTGATGTGTACTTACTTTTTTGCAAATTAAAAGATTCTATACACTGGCCTTAGTTCTCATTTTGCTTTATTCCTTGAAGTAATGTTTTCTATATGATAATTTTCTTTCACTGGGAATACATTATCTGACCTGAGATGCATGCTCAATAAGGGACAGACAGGAATAAATTTTGAGGTGCTTTGAAGGGTAAAGGCAGATGTTCACCTATTGGAAGATGTCTGTTACGCTATCTCTTGCTTATCTGTTGTCTGTAGAATTGTTGTCTTTGTCATATCTGTGCTTGCATTTAATTACTTCTGAACTCCTCAATGTTTATTTTTGAAAACACCTAATCTCTTTTTTTAGATCTTCTGCTTAAATTATTTCTTTTAAATTAAGCCTGAGCTGTGTTAGTGTTCCAGCATGTTGACCTTTAACTGCCTGCAATAATGGTAATGAATGCATCAGCATTTCCAGTCACAAGAAATCATTGCTGTGGGAGGAAGAAGGCTTCAATTTCCCCCCATCTGAAACAAGAGCAGTAGGAGGTTTAGGATTTTTGTTTTTGTTTTCTTGTGGTGTGTGTTGTTTGTTTGTTTGTTTGTTTGGGGGGGGGTTAATCATAATAACAGCAGAAATAACAGTACTATAGTTACTAGCTTGGAGGTGCTAGCTAGTATCTTTCCATGCCCTTTACTTCATTTCTTTTGTTTAGTTGATTATAATAAAACAGTAGTGAAAAATGTCAGCATATAGCAGTGGACAAGGGAGAGGAAATACAAGTGAGCAAATGTACCAAGACAAAAATAAATAAAAGTTTACTTTGTGCTGCTGGGTCAGTTTCTCTCGTCTCTCCATGAGGTTAATTAACAGCAAAATATGCCTTACATACACTAATGTGCCCACTGAATCCCACAGTAAGTGACTCTGTCTTCACCCTTTAAATTACAGGAATAGCTTGTGTTTCTCAGCCTTGAATTTCAACTGGAGCTGGTGAAACAGATGGGACTTCAAACTGAGCTTCAAATATATTCTGGGTCTTCAAAAAATATGACTCGGTGTATAAGTGAGTCAACAATATGATGTTGTAGAACATGATTTAGTATGCAGCTGGGAAAGGGATGACTTGAACTCCCATTCTGAAACGTTTTAAAAAAAACAAATGCTGAATGCCACAAAATGTTGTTTGGCTGGCCCAGCCTAAAAGGGTAACCATGCTTTAATTCCCAAATTCTGCAGCTTTTGTGTTATGTGCTCCATTTAACTTATATTGTAAATAAATTCTTGGGCTTGTTACGAGAAAAATAACATTTTCTAATTTAATTTAATTTAAGGTTGGGCAAGGAGGGGATGATGGCTTTTAGCCTTGAAGAAATGCTGTTTCTCCTGTTAACACATGTTGGTAAAAGCAGCAGTAGTGTTGCTAGTAAGATGAGCTGCTGTGCTGTACTGGGTCTGGCTGGGATGGAGTTAACTTTCCCTGCAGCAGCCCATATAGCATTGTACTCTGCACCTGTAGCTAGAACAGCGCTGGTATCACACCAGTGTTTTGGCTACTGCCGAGCAGTGCTGGCACAGCACCAGGACTCTCTCCAGACCCCCCAAAGCCAGTAGGTGCGGGTGGGCAAGAAGTGGGGAGGGGACATGGCCAGGGCAGCTGACATAAACTGACCAAAGGGATATTCCATACCATATGATGTCACACTCAGCAATAAAAGCTGGGAAANACATGGCCTTTGCTTGTTTATCCCCCCCACCCCTTTTTTTTCCCCCTTTAATTAAATTATCCTTATCTCAATCTGTGAGCCTTTTCTTTCTTTCCATCATACTTTCTTCTCCTCCTCTTCTTTTGAGGATGGGGAGTGAGAGAGCGGCTGTGATGGAGTTCAGCTGCCCAGCAGGGTAAAGCCACTAAATGTGCTTTGACTAGCAGCTTACAAACAGACTTGGCAGAGTCAGTACATGTGACAGCAAGAGATTCTAGCTACAGTAGTGTACAATTTGATGGGATGTTGTGCTAAATGCCGGAGGGATGAATGAGCATGCATTCAGGTTCCCCACTGAGACTGGATCTAGCACGCATCCTGTAATAGGACAAGCACTGGGAAGAAACACTCGTTTGAATGTGGTGCACAGAGTCTTGTCTCTTTTCTCTCTCTCTCCTTCCACCAAACGGCAGATCTTGGAGTGCTTTCCGAAAGAAGCAAATCTACTCTCATTGCCATAGGTCCACCTATACTTTCTTCCTATAGAAAGGATTCTGACTTCAGGGACTATGTGCTTATTTGTGTTGATCACATTTGTGATGGCCACTCTCTCTTAATTTATGAAATTCTCTGATATGTATTGGGAGCAAAAGACTTCACAGTAAAATTTAGTCTATAATAACCCATTAACATCATTATTGTCTTATTTCTCTGTTATGCATGTGTATAGGCACATATGTATGCTATTATCTGGGCATTTTTTTTGCTGTACTTCTGGTTACCATTTGATTTTTAATACTGAGTGCTCAAATAATCCTTCCGTAACTTCAACAAAAACTCCCTTTAACCTTATTCCCAGCTTCTATTTCAGCAGTAACTGGCCTTTTGAATCTAAATATTAAGGCATGGAAAGCAATGTATTACTGACATCTGCAGACCTGGACTTTGTAGTATTTTGTGGCTTTGGTATTATCTTCATGTAATTGTGCTAATTGAAGTGGTACTTGGGGTCTAACCTGATTTACTTAGCTGTTCAAAACCAGATTATTTCCTGAAGTATTTTGTTTCTTAACAAGAAATATAAGTGTTGAATTCCAGTTTCTTAGTTAGTGAAAATCTGGGTTTCTAAAATAGATTTTTTTATTTTTATTTTTATTTTTTTTTAGCACATCATAAAAGATTGGAGAGGTTTTCCTAATACTCTTCTAATTCCTGTCTGCAGATATATTCAGGGCTTGCTTGTCTCCTGATGCTAAAATAGAGCACCCCAAAGTTTTCTTATGACAGCCAGATATTTTCAGAAAGCAATGATCTGCCAGCGTGTGCTCTATTCACTTTCTATCCCAATGGCTGAAAAGGGCAGAAAAGGGTAGAGAGAACTTGATCACCTTGATGTCACTATGGATCAGTTGGGAAATCTTTGCTGTGCCACAGACTCTCTGTGTCAGCACAAAGGTACAGCAGTGAAACAACAACATGCTATCTTTTAAACCCGAGATTGTTCTCATATACAGGGAAAAAAACAGATGGATTTAAATCATCTTCATAGAATGTGAACTGTCTTGCTTAGTTATTGAGCTACTAATATTAATACTAGCATATGATAGAGTTCAATATTGTTGCTGCTGTGCTTTTGGAGTATAATCTGTCCAGAGCAATATTGGGATCCCATGCTATCACTTTATTTAAACATAATGAATACCAAAGGTAGATTCTGGTTTGGTCTGACTGATCTAACTTTCAATTGGTGTGGCTAGATAAGATACAGACTAAAGACTAGTTTCACTCTGCATCTGGTGACTGGACTAGGGTAGATTAAACACAACTTTCCACTGGCACAGCCATTATGAGTAGGTCTATGTACGGAGCTGATAACCTTATTTCAAACTATCAAAGTCTCCATCCAGGTAGATTATGCTATTATGCTTTTCGTTTATTTGTGGCAACTTCAGTGCTGTCAAAGATGAACAGTCTGGTATGTAATATCATTCCTTACTTTCCCGAGGCGATCCACTCCAACAGTCCAGAGCTCTAGAAAAAACTCTGAATTTTGCTTCTTTTTGTGTGGTTTTGTCTCCTCTTTCATAACTGCTCAGTGTTTTTAGCTGTATGATGTCGTGGTTTAAAGACTATTCATGTATTAACCACCTGTACAGCAAGGAATGTTTCCCTTGGACTAGAGCATGATACCATGTTCTCAGCGGTAACTGGGACAGTAGGACATAATCACCCCATGATTGTTAAGGTGGTTATAAATCCTGTCCTATTTGTCTGGACAATTCAGCCAGAGAAGCACTGCTGCTCTTCACGCATACCTGGTGCCTTGAGGTCTGATGAGCTCAGGTCTCTGCTAATTTGGGTATCTCTTCATTGCGATCCTTTTTCAGAGTGTTAAATGTATTGATAGACCTCAGAGCTTCTGGACAACTGAGAAGAACTGGGCCTTAACTGCCCTCTTGTAAAGGAAACATATCTCTGGCAATGGTATGTATCCGTAAACCAAGTTAAATGAAAACTGAATTGTGATGGATTTCCCACTTCCTCTGGAGCTAGCTTCATTGAAACTGGTAGGATTGAATTGGAATAAGGCTGATGCTTCTCTTGCCCACACTTTCTTATTTGTCTGAAATAATTATTTTTGCTGTTCTCACACAAAATTTCAGGTAAAGCTCCTTTAGTACTTTTTCAAATACTGCTAGCAATGAACACCTCACTTGCCAGGCTCCTTGTAGTTTTCAGCTGCCATGAAGTGGAAAACAACATGCATGGATTGACCTTATTATCATTCTCTTGTCAAAGAAAAATATTCTTTTTTCTGATTTTCCCTTGAGTTTGGATAATACAATCAAGTAATAGGATTTCTGGCCAGTAGAGCTATTCTGCTATGTTTTCTGACTTGTTCAGTAAATTGAATTTAATTGAATGATACTGATCAGTTCTTCCTATTATAAACATGAACCATGCTTTTTATTTTTGCTACTAAAATTGTTTAACAAGTGGTAGAAGGAGAAATGGGAAAAAAAACATCTTCTATAAAAGTATTGATTTTTTTTGGATGGTTTCTCCTTTCACCTCACCACCCCAAAACAAAAAAAAACCTTTTATTGTAAAAACATGAGTATGCACATCCAAACTTGCAGACAGCTGACCTCTAAAGTGAACTAGGAAATGGAGGGAAAGGTTCTTCACAGAAGAGATATCTAAGTTCTGTTTTATCTTCACATCAGGATACATTTATTTTACATTTTGGGGGAGTGTCAATGGAAATGTTTGTCTTTGCTGCAGAATTGTCTACATCTCTGTAAATAACTTAATTGAGCTGTGAATATTCAGTGATTGAAACCTAATTACTTTGTGGCTTAATTTGAGTACTGCCTGACTGCTCTGGAGTTGCAGGCAATTTAACAATGTAGACAGTACGTGAACACAGAATGTTAAACAGTGACTGGGACAGAGTTAAAAATTAAGAAATAACTCTCGTACAGTTTAAAAGTACACCACTGACTGGGTTATTTGTACCATCCAACGGCTTTATGCAGACAGCTTTATGCACAGTGCTTTCCGAAATATCTATGGGAATATTTTTATACATCATTAAGTAATTGCTTTCCCCTCCCCATAGAATTTTATAATCATTTTGCTCATAAAGATTAATGACGTAGCAAAATGAATCACATTTACTCCTGTGAGCTCCAGCTTTCAGTTTTAATAGCAGGCTAGGTATCACGCAGTTATTCTTCCTATGAGTTTCTTTAAATATTTCCACCAACAGTCTCATTGTTTCTGGAGGGAATGTGAAGTCTGTGCTGTTCCTGAAGAGGCATTTCAATCATGTTAAATTGCATGGCATGCAGTGCTTCTGCAGTGTACATTTTTGATACCTGTAAAATGAAGCCATCATTGAATATCCTTCCTATAGATCTTTAATCCTCGTCTTCCTGGGTCATGCTAATAACAGAGCAAAACCATTATTCCTCTTATATATGATTCTATGCTTCTAGTTTTCATCTGACTTGTAATGGACTTCTCATATGAATGACTACAGTTAAATTATATATAGAATTGATATTTAGCTGCCCATAAAATGATGTACTTCTAAATAAGTCTGCATTTTAAATTGCATTCTCATTTTTTAGAAGTGATGAGGCACAGTTCAAGGTAGGGGAGGGGAGTTCATTTGCAAAAAAAAAAAAAAAAAGAAGCACATAACATATTCTCCAGTGGAAAAGCAAGCAAAATGAGAATAACATAAAAATGGAAGCATATGAATAAAGATGATACACAACACTTGTATTGTTCAGCTATTATTCTATGAACCAGTCATCAATAATGATGCATTCAATAATTTACTAGCAGTTTACTGAGATGAATAAATGAGATTTTCCATTAATTTATCAGGTTATTATCTAAGTTTCAGTTCTGTGTTCATATATCTCAAGGAAGATTTGTAAGAATTGTCAGGAGAATAGATTTAAGAACTATCTGGATTACATGACAATGAGCTAAAAGCATTTCAAGGTGTTATTCTACTGAGTTAAGAGCTATCATGATAAAATTATTTGTTCAGTTTGATTTTCTTTTCCTAACTATGTGTTTGTATGAGTAAAATGAGAACTTTTCACAAGAGCTTCTCATCTTTAGTAAATTACCTGGGGGTGCAGGGTGAAGCACTCTGCAATTCAGTCAGGCCTTCAAAGTCAATGTGATCAATCTGTTAGAGTACTGCATGGACCTGACAAAATTAAACCTGTGTACTTAGTAGGAGCATTTCCTGAACTAGGAGAGAGTCTGGTTGCTCCATTAAGATGTGGCCTCTCCTTACTGGGCATCAAACGACCTCTGAGATGGGTTTTCTGCACTCTGCAATGCCAAAGTTTAGTGCTGTTCTTGATGTCCCTGTGGCATAACAGAGATAGTTCTTGGGAATGACTGTAACTAAACCATTACAGAATCACAGAATCACAGAATGTTAGGGATTGGAAGGGACCTTGAAAGATCATCTAGTCCAATCCCCCTGCCGGAGCAGGAACACTTAGATCAAGTCACACAGGAACGCGTCCAGGCAGGTTTTGGATGTCTCCAGAGAAGGATGTCTCCAGGAGACTCCACAACCTCTCTGGGCAGCCTGTTCCAGTGCTCTGTCACCCTTACCGTGAAGGAGTTTCTTCTCACATTTAAGTGGAACCTCCTATGTTTCAGCTTGCAGCCATTGCCTCTTGTCTTACCATTGGATGTCACTGAGAAGAGCCTGGCTCCATCCTCCTGACACTCACCCTTTACATATTTATTAATTATTATTAATAAATATTATTT
>VXAA01007450.1:1804-24304 GCA_013399115.1 Anseranas semipalmata
CCGGGCGCTGCACGGGGGCCGGTGCAGAGGCCGCTGGCGCTGCCCAGGCGCAGTTTGTTCACAGCGCTCGGTCCCGCGCTGCTCGCAACACCCGTTTGGGCGTCTGATTTCTGTGGGGCCACCGGCATGCTGGAGCGTTGCGGTAACATGTGGCCAAACATACAATTTTATAAAAAATGCACATTTTTAAACTGTGATATCGTCTCTTTCTTTGTACGGCCATAAGTGATGTTCTAAGTTTGGCTGCATGCATATGCAGCTTATTTCAACACTACAGCAAGGCTATGGCATGCACAGCCACAATCCCAAAGCTCTGAATCGCATCAATATATGGTCTTCAGGATGAAAAAAAACAGACCATTTGGGAGTGGAGTGTGAAATTTCACTAATTTCAGCTAATTTTTCCAGCAGAAGCCGGGGAACAGCTCAGTTCCCGTGCCCAAGGATGCTCTGCTGTCCTGGGTGCCACTGCCACGCTGCAGGACGAGCCCTTCGCGCGGAGCAGAGCCGCTCAGCAGCCTTGCCAAGGACCAAGCCTCCGTGTCCAGAAACTGGCTTTGAAAACCTCAAATTGCTCTAAAAAATCATTCCTCGTGTCACTGTCACGCACAGCGCAGCCGGGCTGCTGACAGGTGAGGGCACGGGGAGCAGGGCGCGGGCTGGGAGCAGCTCTGCGGGGTCACCCCGCGGCGGGACGGGCACAAGCCACCTATCCCAGGTCCCGCTCGGATGCGCTGCACCCGCCGGCTGCGTCCTTCAGCTCCCCTCCTCCCCGCGACGCGGGGCGGGGTGGGCGAACGAGGTGCCCAGGCCCCAACCCGCTGCCTCGCCGGGGCTGAGCCGGGTGACGCCGTCTGGCTCCACAGGGCACTGCCTGTCCTGCAGACGCCGTCCCACGACAGCATTACCATTCCAAAGTGCAAAACTGGAGTGTGAAGGGCGGCTCACACCTGGCTTTGTCATGCCACGGCCCAAACTGCCCTTTTTCCTGTGGGGCACTTGGGATGTCTGTGCAGCTCCTGGCAGCGGGCTGTCACTGCTGCAAGCTGCAGCTTCACACGCCAGCTGCCAGAAGCAGGAACGCGTGGTGCCATGTGAACAGAACCAGCCTGACCCCACTGCTCCCCTTATGGACGGCCTCGCACGACTTGGTACTGGGTTTGTCACGCGCGGTACCGGGACGGAGCGCATCCCATAGGCCCGGTCCCCGCATGCTCTCACTGCAGCCCTGCACCTGCTGGTGAGGGTGGCTGCAGGGAGCAGAGCCTGACGCATCCCACCCCAACCAGCGCATCCCAGCTCAACCAGCGCATCCCAGCACATCCCACCCCAACCAGTGCATCCCAGCACAACCAGCATGTCCCACCCCGACCGGAGGTGCAGAGCTGCAGGCATTGCCGCAGCTCTCCCATCAGCTTTTGCTTACACACAAGTAAGCCTTGCTCCAAACGGAGAATCACTCACGTACGCACGCTGTCCTCAGGAGCAAACCCTAGCGGACACTGGTACAAAGTCTGGTTTTCATGCCTGTGAAATTACAATGTTTTCACTGAGAACAATTATCTGAAAGAGCTGTTCTGCGCGTGGCCTGCCTCGTACCGGGGATGCAGCGATGTACTGCGTGTGTTAAAATGGAAACTTACTGAGATGTTCAGACCCAGAAGTTCTGAGTCTGCAGTATTTCCTACCAATGGGTTCTTCTAGTTGTTGAAATAAAATCTTCATTGCTATAATTAGTTAATATTTGTAAAGTCTTTAAGATTCCTGAATAAATGGCTGAAAGAAACTCGCGTGGCTATTAGCTAAGCGCGCTAATAATAATGAAGATGGCTGGTGAGAAGACATCACTCCTAATGATGTATGATTTATTTCCTTAAGGGTGTGCTAATAAACAAAACTCGTCTTTAAAATCTGGCACATTTATTCCACATATGTTCGCAGATCAAGCAAGTTACCCCAGCCAGTGCGGGCTTCCTCTTCTCCCGCTCTGAGATTTCTCATTAACGCCTGCAGTGCCAGGCCGTTGATGGCCAGGGTAAGCACTTGTTCCACCCAGCACCCCAGGGATCAAAATCCGTCACCTTCATCCCAGCCTGTGGCCAGCCAGAGCCTCCCCAGGGGACAGCCAAGCGCCTGCCAAGGAGCCCGGGCGTTCATCCTCGTCCCGAGCTCCGCACAGCCCCAGCGCTGATTATGCGAGCCCTGGAGGTGCTGCTTATGCCCGAGCCACCCTGAACCTACACCAAATGTTCCGTCCATGCTCTGTTACCATTTCTCTTGGGGAAAAAACATAAAAAACCAAACACAGAGAATGTGATCCCCAGCTCTTGAAGGAAAGTGCTCCTGCTCACTCCAGCGGGGTCAGCCCGCAGCGCTCACAGCCCCTCACCGCGGTGCCTGGGCGCCTCAGCAAGCCGGGGGACATCAGGGGCCGGGGAGGTGGCTGCGTGCCGAGGGCCGCACTCTGCATCTCCGCTCTGCCCCCCCCAGACGTCTTTACACAAATTGGCGCGGGGTTAATCCGAAGCAGATCCTTCCTGCACACCTCCGGCGGGTGCACGCGGGCAGGGCACTTCCCACCCCGTCTGCCACAACCGGAGCCCGGTGCTGCAGGCCCGCCGCAGTGTTCGAGGAACGGTTTAGGGCTGTGTGCGCTCTGGAAAGATGATTTCCTACTGTCGCTTTTAGAACCCCAGACTAATATTTTACAGGGAGGGAAATTCCATTTCCAAACACCGACGTGGTTTTCATTCCCCCATTTGAATTCAAGTACGTTCGTATACCAGATACTTACTGTTTAGCTTTAAAAACAAAGACGGAAAAGCTTCGCCAAGCCTCCAGCGCAAGTGCCACCACCGAGAGGCTGTGCCAGCCAGCCAGGTGGCAATGCCTGCAGCGGGTCGCGGGACACAGACGGGGACAGGCTGCGTTCAGGAACCTGCCGGCAGCGCCTGGAGACGAGCAGCAAGGGCCCTTGTCCCCGGGGAGCCCCGGGCCGCTCCTTGCCTCTCTTCCAGAGGCGCGCCACGTCGGTGGTGGGCTCGGGGGCTGCATAGCATGGGTACCCTGAAAACACACGTTTTTCTTACTGTCACAGCCAGGAAAGTCATCTTTGCAGACTTTGGGGTCTCTGGACCTGGACGTGACGCCCAGACAAACCGCTCAGCCCTCCCAATGCCACAGCCGTCAGCACCACCACGCAACGTGACGACAAACTGCAGCTAAACACGCGAGCAGGGGAGAAGGAAACGTGCGGGCGCCGGCGAGGAGACGGGAAGAGACCGGCACGGGGACACGCGATGGCGGCTGCGGGGCTTCGCCCCGCGGCACAACACGTCACCGCGCGAGGTGTGCGGCCGCTGCACGCCCACGCCTGGCGGTGCGGCACGCGCAGCGCAGAAGCGACGCTGTGTTCAGCTAAAGAAACCCCAGGCTGAGGACTAAAAATAAACTGTAATAGGAAGACACCTGGAAACCTGTGCATCTCTTACTGCATTTATTTGTTGTGTTTTTCTTATGTCTGAAAAATCACCTAAACTCTTGAGTTTCATATGAAAACAAAAAATATAGTTAAAACATCCATGAAATGGTCATACGACCAAAATATATGCATTAGACGTTAAACCTTCTATCACAGAGCTCAGCTGGATATTTTTTTTCAAATCTGCAAAATATAATTAAATTGGTGTTGGTAAAAAAAAAAAAGATAGCCCAGTCCAAACCCCTTATAAGGATATTTCAGACATGCTGAGGTTCCTTTTCCATAAATGTTAAGCAGACATCTGTAAACATAATTGGAATTTACTGCACACGTGAATAACTGCATATAAATTAGCCTGTATCGTTGGGGTTTAAGAAAGGGCTGCAGGTCCCCCCCCTTGTTGATAAGACGGCGCCGTTTCCAGCGCGCATCCCGGCTCAATTCCAAATGTCAATTTTCTACATTTTAATTTTTTTTTTGCATAGCTGTTGCCTTGTTACATTTATCATAAAGCCTCTATAGATGAGACATTCTGTTGAATTTTGTACATTTCCAGGTTTGTTTACCAGACTGATAGTTATTCTTTTGGAAAATGCAGAGTGGTATTGTCAGGGGTTGCTTAATATTAATGACAGAGACCTGGGCATCTGCGGAGGCTGAGCGAGCACAACTTCAGCTCAGTATTCCTCATTTTTCCCTTCCTTTCCTTTTCTGGGCTGGACCCCACCAGGCACGGAGCCCTCCAGCACCAAACCCACAGGGAACTGAGGCCAGATCCTGCTCGTCCTCAGGGCAATAGGAAAACACCCAAGTTCTGTGGCTCAGGACCAAGCTTTTCAGCACCTCGACTGACATGGGAGCGAGCCTCCTCCTCCTCCTCTGCCCTGGTTCCTTCTTCCCCGTCCCTGTACAGCGAGGATTGCCCAGAGCTTGCAGTGGGAAATTCCTTCCCCAGGCACGGGCAGAGCAGGTGGGGCAGCGGCAGCCGCTTCGACTTGATTGAGTCAGACAGGCAAAGAGGTGTCCAGATACACGTAATTCAGTTAAAACGAGGATTACGTCTGATTTGTATTGAGTCAGTCAGGAGCAGGATTTACCCAGAGCCACATCACGTAAAAGCTCGATTTTACGCAGATTTAGTGAAAACAAAGGGTTGAACCCACTTCCAGAGACACGCTGAAACCCAGCTCACATCCGCCCAGCTCAGCCAGCAAAGGTCGGGGGGAGCTCCCCCAGCCCCGCCGCCGTGAGCACGCAGTGGCCTGAGGCCACCAGGCGCGAGGTGCCCGTGCGCCTGCTCCCGGCGAGGCTGGGACGTGCCCTGCGGCTCCACGGTGAGCAAAGCCCGGGGGTGGGAATCCCTCCCGCCCGGCCGAGGCTGTGGCCCAGATCCCAGGTCCGTGGAATCGCAGGGAACACGGAGCCCCGGTGTCCGAGCCGGGAGCCCCGGGCTGGCGGAGCCGAGGCCACGGGCGGTGGGGCCGCATGGCGGTCACCCCCCCCGGCCACTGGCTGGAAGGCAGCAGCAATGTCAGCAGACGAGACCCGATGAAACGTTGCTTAAATTCTGCCTGCCCGTCGCACGGCCCACTGCACCGGCAGAAGTAACGGCAGCTCGCGTTTCAAGTCGGGAGCCTCTTGGCGCCCCAATTAACACAAGGTTCATCAGCGCCCTGCAAGCCTGAAGGCGGGCACAGGACACCCGGCGGCTGGCACGAGCGTGGGGACCGGCCTGCGCAGGGCTCCACTCTGCCCGCCGCCCGCCCGCGGTCCCCTGCCCACGCGTCCCCAGCCCCTGTCCCAGCACGGCAGGCGCCTGGGTGTGCCTGCTGAGGCGCCGTGCCACCGATGTCACCGTCACCCTCAAAGGCGCGGCTGCGTACGCCGCCTCTCGGTAAGCCCTGCTTCCTTGGATGGGGAGGGGCGCAGGAAGCAAGGGGCTGCCCGGGGCTGTCCGAGGGACGCTCGCGGCAACGTGCGACCGGCAGGGATGACCTGAGCTTAACCTTGCGCCGTGCCCCCATTTGATGGGGACGGGAGGTGACAGATGTGGCAGCCTGGCCGGAGCACCAAACTGCCCGAGTTTCCGGGGCTGGAGCAGGCGAAATGGGGAGGGGGGGGGAGACCCAAAGCAGGTCCCCTCTGCTGCGCCCAGCCCGGGAGGGATGGTGAGGCTCCGCGCCACCTGGCTCTCCTCGGGAACCAAGGTGCGGTGCCTCGCTGCTCTTGGGAAAAAGCGAGCAAACGTAAGCAAAAATAGAATCAGAAAGCTTTTTTCCCTCGGATGAGATGGCCTCGGAACTCATCTGGGTGCCTAAGCTCCTCGCTGGCCCGGCCCCGCGGTCCCACGTGCCGGGAATCGCCGTCCTGCCGACGGAGGGGACGCCTCCGCCAGCGACGCTCGGGGGCCTCGGCCGGAGACGCCAGCGCCTCCCGCGACCCGCAGGCGCTTTGCGGCCCCCGATGCTGCCCGGAACTGGTGCTCGGGGCCCGACCTCCCCGGTCACCCCTGGGCGGCATGGTGCTCATTTGATAATTCAAAATTATCGACCTGGCTTTTGTTTTTTATTTCTGGGCTAGTCCAATTACTTTCAACACACCTATTTGATTTTAGTGTCAAAGAGATTTTCTCTCTCTCTCAAGTTGTTTTCACTTAAAAAAAAAAAAAAAAATGCTGGAGCACCACACAGAATAATAAGCAGACTCACTACTTAGTCATAGAATGACCTGAAATTTCTCCGAGGAAACATATTTTTCACTGAAAAATACTGGAAAAATCTGTATGAAAGTTTTTCCTTGACATTTTCTTGTTTTAGAGGAAACAGGAGAGCAATTTTTCCCCATCACTTTCATAGTTTGTTATTTTTCCTTCCCTCCCTCAGCTCATCCCCGAGAGTTCCCTCCAGGATGCCCAATCACGCAGGGGCAAAGGCAGGGGGACGGAGGGATGAGGCGCCACAAAGATGCGTCTCAAGGCGGAGAAGGAGCCCATGGGCTTTTTTTTCCTGATACCTTCCCAATAAATAGAAAAACGTTGAAATTCTACAAGTTGACCAAGTTAATCCAGTTTTTAACGCCTTCTTTGTGAAGGAAGGTTTCTCAGCTTTGATGAGAGCGTTGTTTTCGAGACCCTCAGCTGCAGGCTGCTGCAGACCGCGCCGGGCGGCAGCGGGTCTTCTGCCGCCGAGAGCTGCCGAGGGGTGCCGCTGCCCGCCCGCGGCGCGCGAGCTCTCGGGGAGCCCAGACGGATTTCTCCCTAGCTCTGCACGCACTTTAACGTTGGCATCGGTACTTAGGGGGCTAATTTAAGTTACAATAAAATTCACAGCAACTTGGCTATTTTGAAGTCCTGACCCAAAGCTGCTGAAATCAGTGGGAATCTTTCCAGACATCCGCTGCCTGAATTTATGGCAGGACTCTGCTATAAACACGGGGCTCTCACGCTCACATTTCGGTGGTCAGGGTTTAACAAGTCTTTTAAGGCCCATTTTTACTGTGGCACAGCACATGCTAATGCATCACTCGGTGAGCAACATAAGGGGAACAGCCTACATTTAATGGGGGAGCGGAACTGAGGGCACAGGCTGGAGTTCCCACTGCATCCGATGGGACCTCAACACTCCTCCCAGCTGGAAATGGCAGCAGGTAATCGAGCCATTGCTGATTTTCCAGAATCCTCGCGGAGCAGCCCCAACATGCGAGTGCGGCGCAGCCCGTGCCCAGCCGCAGCGCGCTCCCGGCGCGAGCCAGAAACCCGAGCCTGCCGTCGCGTTTGTCCGGGTTTTTCACACCATGCTGCTAACCAAACGCTGTGCAAGGGGTCTGTCTCATTTAAATACATGGGATTATCTATTACAATGCTTCAATATTTATTACATTGATTTCGCTTTAACTGCTTTGTAAATCATAGCAGAAATAATGGCCTTCCAACTGAGAGTCATATGCCGCAATCAACCCACAGAAAGTCAAGATTGTAATTTAAAATATATATTAACCAGTCCTTACGTGAACATCTTGTTTAAATGAAGAGATGGGACACGACTCAAATAATACGGCCCTGCCAACGCCAAGCGAGGCCAGGCTTTGCGGGGACTCGGGGCGCGGAGCAGCAGCAGCAGCAGCACCGTCCCTGCCGCGGGCTGTGCGGACGGGAGGCCCGGCCCGNTGGCCCTGGGCCGGTGCCAAGCTCCCCGCGGCCCCGTCTGTCAGATCCCGCCGCTGGCCCCCGTCCCCCAAGCCCCGACAGGCGCCCGCTGTGCTGCTGCCCACGGCACGCGCTTCGGTCGAGCTCCCCCCGCGTCAGCCCCCGCGTATTTGGGAAGCGTCCCCTCAGTTCTGCTCCGATTTGCGGTCGTCTCTGCGAGCTGTGCCAGCGCTGCCACCAAAAGCAGCGCATCCAGCCGCCCGCTGCCACCTTGCCGAACCGCACAAGGCAAGGGGACGAAGCGCACCAATGTCCCAGCCCCGGAGCCCCCCCTGCCCGCAGCAGCCAGCCCCTCGCCCCCCGGGAGGGCCTCGGATGCAGCCTCCAGCGCAGTTCACGCCGCGGGGCGACGTTAGGGACAAGTGGGCAGAGCTGGGGGCGCGGGCCGGAGGCTGCGTGCCTCCCCCAGCCACGCCGGGGTCTGCAGCCCCACGCCGTGCAAAGATCACCGGGGTCTGCGAGCACGGTTCTCGTAACAGATCACAGTATTCCGGTATTTATGAAGCTTCCTTTCAATAATTATCACGCTGCTACATTGGTGAGTTTCTTGACAAGTTATTAAATCATAATTTCTAATTTAAATGCCAGCTTTTGGCGTGCATGCCTGCTCAGGATAAGCTCATTTTCATTTTTATTAAACATCACCTATTAAACACAAGAAGAATTTTCTTAGGAATAACAGAAAACACCACAGGTGCCTTATTTCCCAGCTCATGTCGCACTGGCTTCAAATAACTCCCCAAACACATCAGCACAACAAGGGAATGGTCCTGTGGCTACCTGAGCAGAGGTGCACGGGCCCTTTTCCGGAGGGCCGGCTGCCCTCCGGCCACCTTCCCTTCGGCTTTTCCCCTTGCCAGCCCTTGGATGTGACCAAGCCCTCGGCTGAAGGCTTCGCATGAAGCACCTCCCTCCTCCAGAACCGAAGAGCACCCAGACAAAAACAAACGCAAGCCGCGATGTCCGAGCGACACAGCAGCATCCAGAGCACCCCACTTCAGGAGGTATTTCAGAGCCTCGCAGCACAGCTGTCATACCCCAGTGCCACCCAATCCTTGGCTTTTCAAGCAGATGGCCAATTAATTACGCTCGTTTGGTGGTGCCGTGCAGCAGCGCCTGCCCTGGGCGCAGCGTCCGAGCTGTGCCCCCCGTGCCGCAGGGGCGGCTGCAGCGGCGCTGCCGGCTCTGAGCCCCCGGGCACGTCACGGCCCCGCCGAACCCAGCGAGGGATCCGCGTGCCGCAGACCGTGCGGAACGGCGGCCAGGCAGCAGTGTTCATCTGAGGGCGGGAAGGGGAAGGAAAAGGACAGTGTCAGTGCAAGGGGGGGGCAAGAGGACGTCCCACGCCTCCCCCCGGGGTGCCGGCCCCTCGCCGGGCTGGGTGTTCGCTACGAGCCTGGCACGCTGGGGCTGACGGGCCAAGGAATCGCCCCCTTCCCCCGGACGATTTCCATCTCCAGACTATGCACTCGCTGCGATCAGACTGATTAGTTAAATAAATCATCCTTACCTGAAGATAATCCATTTACGCTTTTTAATTAAACACAATTATGACAATTTGTTCTGCTGCCTGCTAGATTGCGTTGCACTCCAAGCCGAGGGCCAGAAACTTTAGCGGACGTGCTTCCCTGCAGGCCAAAACACGAGCAGGAACGTCCCAGAAGCGCGCCTTTTGGCGATGGTGCCAAAGACTGACCGGGAAAAACCGGCACCAAGGGGACGCTGGGAACGAGCCGAGAGGCTTGGTGTCCCCGAGCACCGTGTGCTGCTCCTGCGCCCCGCGAGATGGGGGCAGCCCAGCCGATGTCCTTGGGGCCAGGAGCAGGATGCGACCCGCCTGGCGCAGCCCGGGGCTCCTCTTCACCTGCTGTGGGCACGGAAGGGGCTCGATTCTGGGGCTGCGTACCCCTGTACCCAGCCGAACACAAAGAGGGGACCAGGTGAAAACACCAGCATGGCAGTTTTCTTAAAACATCACGGTGCCCTTCTGCAGTCCAGCAAGACAAGAAAACACATCCCATTTATTTTGTCAAGGGCTTTTATTCAGATCAACGTTCCTTCAACTTGCTCGCACAGAGTGAGGGACAGAGTAAGACACAACGAGCCAGCTTAAATAGATGTTAGAGACCTCGCGGTTATTGAAAAGCCCTCTGCAGCCCTTCTCCCTCCCCTTGGCGCAACGAGCGCAAGTTCAACGGCGAGCGCGTAGGCAGACTATGTGCTGTTTGTTTTGGGTTCAATGGCATCTCATTTACACGTGTTAATTGCAACTAATTGGCACTAATTGGATGAACAGGAAACCCTCTGGGAGCACTCATACCTTTAATTTGTAGTAAATATCATTAATTAACATATGCTAATTAGAGCCAATTAACATTGATTAAGGGTTGCCAGCTACTTGGAAAGTACAACTATCCACGTTGCGTTAAGTCAGCACAAAATATGATGCACACTTTACGTCTGGCAGAGGAGCGAGCGAGCAGCAGGCAGCATCTGGGCCGCGCTCGCTTGCAGCCTCGCCGGGCGGTGCCGCGCGTGGGGTGCTCGCGGCGTGGGCACCGCTCCCGAGGCAAACCCGGCCCGGCACAGCCCCCCGCAGCCGCAGCACGAGCGCGCTGCCTGCCGAACCCAAAGATGTGCTAGGAGACAAAACGCGCCTCCAGAACGAGCCACCGCTACCGAAAGCACGCGCAGAGCAGCACGTGGGGCTCCAGGGAGGCCCGGCAGCTCTCCGCCGGCAGGTCTGCTACGGGGATCTCTGTCCTTCAGAACAGAAGTTCAACCTGCGTCCCTCCCGCCCACGCCTGGGGGGACCACGCGTGTCTGGCTTGGTGCAGCACGACACGTCCTGCCAGGCTGGCGCAGCCCAAGCCACCGGCACGGCACACGGGGGCAAGGTGCTGCCTTCGCCTACAGGGTGCCGTGGGCGCTGGCCCCTTGCTCTCCTGCCATGCTCCTGGGGCCTGGTTTTGGGGGCAGGCACGCCGCAGGCTGCGGCCAGGGCTGAGGCTGGCTCCGAACGAGCCAGCTCAAGCAGCAGCAATGCCGACAGCAGCAGCACAGCGTGGACACACACAGCCCGCACCATGCAGAGCCCCCCGGCACCGGTGCCGGCATGGCCGGGCCTTCGGGAAGTGCTGGTGCCCAGGGTGAGCGCAGGGCCCTTTGCTCTCTGCTAATTATGAGCAAACAGAAATGAGACAGCACCTGATAATGGTGTTTCCCTGAAGGGTAGGTCCTTTCCGGCCCTACCTCTGCCATCCGGAGACCACCGGTGGGCTGAGATGCCAGCATCCAACCCAGTATCCAAGTCAGCGGTGGACAGATCATATTCATCCGTTTGCGCCTACAGTCAGCAGAGATGGGCAATCCAGGGGTACCCAGACATGGACAAGGCGGTCACAGGAGCCTGAAGTTCAAATCCTTCTTAGTTTCCCTGAAGCTTTTGCATTAAAATTATTAACAACCTGTTTACTCTGCTGTTTACCATTTCATTATCTGTTCAGACAACCGCTTATCAGTTTGCGTAGAAGGACAGAGAAGAAAAGCGCTTAATCTTAACGAACACCTGGGAGGAGACCTGATTCGGGCTGACAGCGGGGCTGCTTCCCCATTTACATGTTTCTAAAAGGATTAGCTTTTTACACTGAGAAAACAGAGGCTGGGGCTGAGACATCGCAGGGAAGAGATGCACTGCAAATGCCTTGGGTGTTGTTGTTTGGCCACAAAACAGGCTTTACTGGAAGGGTGCAAAGCACGAGGTGCCAGGGAAGGGGCGAGCAGGGGTGCAGCAGCGCGTCCACGTGCGTCCCTCTGAGCTCCTACAGATGCTCGTTGTGCAGGACAGGGGTGCCTGCCTGGTCCACAATTAGCTCTGCCTCTAATTGCAAACCAAGCCTACGATTTGAGGACTGTAATTAAAACAAAGTGTGCGAGGCCCCTTTCCAGTGAGTGTTTTCACCGGTTGAAGTGAGGGAGAAGAGAGTCTGACCAATGACCCCTTCCTCCTCCCATTCGCTGGGCACCGGCTTTGGAAATGCTCAGAAACCCGTCCTTGGCGGGGACACGGAGCAGCGCCAGCGCCGAGCCACTGGGAAAAACACGTCTGCAGGCCTGAAAATGGGCTGTGAATTTCAACTGTAGTCAGAGGGGGCTTCTGAGAACCTGAAAAAAATATTTTTCATGAGTTCAGTAAGAACATCTGTCGGAGGGGAGTATCACCGACACGTGTACAGCAGTACCAGAAAGCTGATAAGCTAAAAAACCCAACAACGTACAAATATACATGGACACGGAGCCTGCCCCTTTGTGAAGATGCGCTCGATAATCCAATTGGTCTGTCCCACCTCTAATTACGCCGGTCCCGTGATTCGGTGTTCCTAACCAGGGCTGCAAATCTGAGTTTACTGTATTTAGGAAGTGTTGTCGATAATGTTTACAGTGAATTAATTACTGGAGTGATTTTAATTTATTTTCATTAATTATAATCTTATTAACCAATTAATTAAATCCAAACACAGGATGCGACGCTGTTTGGTGGTTACACCCTGGTAAGCAAACAAGCGGCGCAATCAGACCTGCAGCGAAGGCAGCTCGCAGCCGGAGGATGCGGGACACCCCCTGCGGCCGCCCGCAGTACCCCCGGCCCCGGCCCCTCCCCAGGCACCGCCGGCCGGGTGATTTCCCCTGGGAGCCCCGCACACCCGGAGAAGCTTCATTCCTGGGGTGCTCCCGACGGCTGCCCCGCGCCTGCGCGGCCGGGGACGCGGGGTTGGTACCAGCGTGGCCGCAGACGCGCAGGAGCGCCTGAAAGCAGAGGGAGCGCGGATCCCTCGGTGAGGAGAAACACGCTGACCGAATGGCTTAACCGCCTGCACGTTCAAGATCTCTTTTTGTTTTATGACTGCCTTAGCATCCAGCTCCACGCGGATGCAGCCCCCTTCAGCAAACATTATGCACAGGATTTATTACAGATGTATACTATTTACTAGGGTTTATAGTGATATATAGTCTCTCTTCATCATTTGAGCAGTAAAGTATATTGTTCTGACCCTTCCACTCCCTCCATTTGCCTAAGACTCCAACCACTTGATATTTTTCCAGTTCTGACATTTCAAACATGCAATGCCATATGTATTGCCACTTTCAGGTAATTATCACATAAAATTAGGCTAGTCTTGTACATGAAACTAGCAATTAGCCAAGGATTGAAGGTCAAAGAGATCTCATTTATAGAGTCTCTAACAAAATGTTAAGTGTAAATGTGTGTCAGATGGTCCAGGATGCCGGATTATATGGGGTCATGACAACGGGGCTGAAGTGTCATCAAGCACGATGTAACCAGTCTGTTGGGCACAGCAGTACAATCTGGGACTTATCTCTCTCTGCCTTATCAGAACCTGTGCTGAATCTAGGACATGGCCTTAGAGGAGTTTCTGCAGAAGCAGGAGAATTAATGCAGCCCATTGTCTTCCTTGCTAGGACTTCCAAAGCACCGCTCCAAGAGCGAGCTGCTCTTTATCACAGTGCCGCGTGTGACACGCTGGGCCTCCCTTTCCCCCATCTCTGCGGGCCGCTGGCCTTGCTTCTCCCCCGTTCCTCCCCGGGGCCCCTCGCCGCCCTCCCCGTGCCGTGCCCGGCTCGCCAGGGCCGCCGCCAGCATGGTCCCTGCGCTGCCGCGAGGCAGAGCCGGGCCCAGCAGCCCCGCTGGCTCTCGAGCCCTTCGCCTCCGGCTCGGGGCCGTGAAATGCTGCGAGGAGAGGCGAACGCGCTCCCTGCCTTATCGGGACACGGCGCAGCTTTCCTAATCGCAAACGAGGCGGTGCAGGCAGGCACGCGGCACGGCCACGCTGCCAGCGGCCAGACGGGGCAGACCCATGGCACGGGCACTCGTCCCCACGTTTTCTCCCTTTTCAACACCGCTGGCGAAGCAGGAGGGCCGGCTGTGCGCCGGTGCAGCAGAGCTGACGCGGTTGCTCCGGATCCGTGCGCTGGCTCGCCCCCAGACTGGCAGAGACGCTCGCAGGGCCTCGAACTGGCCCCGTGGTGGCCCCGTCCTTGCGGCCCAGGTCGCTGCAGCACTTAGCTAAATTGTGTAACTGCAAACAGAGTGCGACAGCTTTATTTGTAATTATACTGCGTTTAAAGGAACAAGATGAGCTTAATGAGTTAATAAAGGGGCTGCCTGTCAAAGCGGGGCCGCTCTGCACCGCGCTCGCGGGTCCGGCGCGGGCTCATGCATATGCAGGGCGCGAGGTGCCCCGGCCATGGCAACGCGCAGGTAGCGGCCCCGGCCAGCTGCCCCGTCCCAGAAGACTCGTGTGAAGTGAAGACTTGTGAGAAGCCAGCATTTTGTCTCCGCACACTTGACAAAACAAAGACAACTCACTCCTCTGGTTTCATGCCACATTTTTTATTCATAAACAAGCTGTTGGCTGTAAAGACATGATAAAACTCGAGCTCAGAGGAGGCTGGCGAACATTTGAATGCAAATCCTCAGCTGCTACAAATCCGTCCTATTATTCAGACGATTTTTTTTTTTTCTTTTCCCATTTTTGTCTTATGCTAAGCTAGGCAGGATCCCAACCAGAGATATGTGATAAACTCCGGTCAATGCAAAGAAAGGCACCGACATAAAAATGCAAAGGCTCGCCTGGGAGAGGGGAGGCAGCTCCGCAGGGCGAGGGAGCGCGAACAAAGGCTGCCGCGGCTCTCCTGCCCCTGCCGCGGGTTTCGCCCTACGTGCACAATACTGCACGCTGCCATCTTTGTCACCTGCAGCTGCTCCTGGCCGTGGCCAGGTAGGTTGCTTGCAGAGGCTGTGAGTGGAAAGCTCGGCATGCAGAGGAGCCGGGAATGGCTGCAGCGTGGCGAGAGGAGCCCAGCGAGACCCCACGGCACGGCCCCGAGCAGCGGCGGCGTCTCACGGGGAAAACCGAACAGCCACGATGCCTATTGTTTGATGAATCAGGAGAAGAACGGTGATTCGGTATTCTCCGTTTGCATCCCCAAACCTTTCAGTGACACGTGCATGGTGTAGTGCTGCTCAGGCCCCTTGCACGTGCAAACCTCCGAGCAGGGCTGAGGCTCTTTGGCAACCCCATTTGGGCCCCCACACCCCTTGTCCCCACTGGTTTAGGTCCAGATGTTCACAGAGCCCGGCTCTGGAGCTCACCAGGCTGGGCCAGAGCTGGCTCCATCTGAGCAAGCCCTGTGGCCCCTCCAGACCCCAGCAGCCGGGGTAACAGCGCTCCCCTGAGCCGCGGGCGCGGGAAGGCGCGGGGCCTTCAGCTGGGACCTGTCCCAGCCGCGCCAGCCTTGCCCTGGGCCGCAACAGAGACTTGCCTCGGGGAGGAGGAGGAAGTCTGGAGGAGATACAGTGCAGAGTGATGAGCTTTGCATGACAATTGGGAAATAAAGAAAATAAAAGTTAGTGGGAATTCATTTGCATGAGAACGCAAATGGAAAAAAAGAGATTATTTCTTGCAGCCTCTATCAAATAAATTATTTGGAGAAGGAAATGCAGCAGAGGTCGAGGGAGCGAGCGGGAGGGCTGGAAGGTCACTCAGGGCTGGGGCTGGCTGCTCTGGGTCCCGACTGATAGAGGAATTTGCATTTCTGGTGCACTTCTGCTGCACGAGACATCTGCTATCACGGCGTTACAAGACACCACGGATCCGCCACAGAAACCAAACAAGAAATCATTACGCCCAATCAGTTTGCCTCCCTACAAAACAAATATGACCTTTTCAGAGATTTTTCCCTTCTAAACGACCCCTCCATCTAGCTCCCCAGCTGGGTTCTCAGAAACACCAAGCACTGGCCGAGTTTGTTTCGGGTGGCACTTACAGCCGGGCCCGCTGTCGGCACGTCCTGATGCAGGACGGGTTTGCTGCTCCTCCGGCTGGCAGCGCGCTGAGAGGGAGATGGCGACCTGCAGCAGGACTCGTAGCCAGGCGAAGTGCTCCTCGGAAACAAGCGACCCAACAAAAATAGCTTTTCGTTCCCCGAGACAATTACAAGGAGCAAACTCTGATTTTTACGAACGCGCCCATGATTCACAAGCACTCCAGCAGTTTTAGCGAGCCCGTTTCGCCCCACGGGCAGGAGCACCCCAGCCCCGGCCACGTTGGGTGCGCGCTCAGCCATCAGCCACAGCTCCGAGCCCTCCGCGCTCCTCCTCCCGCACCCCTACAGGTGCCCCTTCACGTACCAGCACAAACGATGGCCGCTCAGCAGGCGCTCTGCGGGCGCCGAGGCCAGGGACAAGGACGGGGAACGAAGGCGACGGTGCCCACCCAGCCCCTGCGCCCTCCCCGTCGCTTTTGGCAAAGCCCAGGTTTGTGGCGTTGCGCTGCGATCAATGCAGGGCCCGTGGCTGCGGACAAGAGGAGAGACTTAATTCTAATCTGTATTGACTGCTCACTTCTTTGTCTGCCAATTTGCATCACGGCCTTGTCTTAAACAATGATGTGGGCCTGGCAGGTTCTCTCACAGTAATCCATACCAGCGGGTCAAAATCTCCGAGCGCTCGTTGAAGTCCATACATGCAAAATGCACGTTTAGCTACTGGAAAGATACCGAGATGCATCTGTCCCAATATTTATCCACCTTCATCTGTAATCTGCTTAAACGCCAAGAACGCCTTCAATTTTTAGCAGCAGAAAGAGGCTGCTATTCTAGAGAATATTTCCCTAAGTTTTTATTCTCAAACATCGTTATGCTGCCTCATGTCCAAGGAAAAGGTAAAGGAGGAGAATGATAAGGAGATGAAACTGCACGAAGGGAGTGAAGTCAGCCTCTCACCTTTCCAGTACCATGAGTATTGGCTTATTAAACAGCCACAGCTTTTGCTTCATTTAAAGCTGAACTTTAGTGATGGAGAAAAAAACTCTCTTGGTGTAATTTGGGAAAGCCATTTGGCGTTCCCCCTGTTTCCAGTCCCATGTTTCACCAGCTCTGCCAGCTATCAGCAGGCGCAGCTCCGGACACGGCCGTCCCTGCTGCGCTCTCCCGCCCTGGTGCGGCTGCGGGTGACGGGGCACGGAGCAGCACGCGCGGTGCCACCGTCGGGCTTCGATCTGCGGCTGCGGCCGAGGCCCCGCTGGAGGCAGCGCACTCTGCGCAGGGCTCGCCGGGCCCACGGGGCTTTCTGTGCTGCCACATTTGGGATGTGCAACCGAACGGAAATAACCTTCCGTCGTTAAGTCTCTGTTGGACCCTTACCATGGGTGGCTCCAGAGGAACGGGGAGGAAAAACCAAGCTGGACCCTAACGGACCGATCGCTGCCCGCGACGCGAGGGGCATAGGGCAGGCGCTGCTGCATCCCGGCGCATGGAGCGCGGCAGGGAAACCCAGGCGAGGTTTCGGTTAAATGTTGAGCTAACAAAGATGTCGCTAGCTCCGACACCCAGCCGGAGTGTATGCTTCCACCGAATTTGATAATGCAGCGTGTCAGCAGCCGTGGAGATGGGCTGGGGACACGGACACGCATCTGTGGTTCATTTAAGTTCTGCCACCGCCCGCCTGCTCGCCGGCGAGGTTTAGGCTGCAGCGAGTGGCTGGGGAGGCGAGCATGCGTGTGCGTGCACAAGCGTGCCCACCTCGGCGCGTGTCCACGCCTTGTGTCCCCGCACTGGCTCCTGATCCGCTTGGGCCTCTCCGCGTTCTGGTGACAATTTATGGCTGCCCGTGACCCCGGCCGCGGTGCTGCCCAGCGCTCCGGCCAGAAAGCACCGCCCGGACCACGCCGGCCGCCCGTGAAGGTGATTTATAGGCAGCCTTCAGGGAGAGGCGCTGCCTCCCGCAGCAGCTCGCTGCACCAGATGGGCTGTCTGCTCCTTCAGCAGCGAGCTCAGGTGGTGGCCAGGCTGCTGCCACCGCCCTGGGTGCCCTCCCCACGTCCACTGGCTGACCTGCCAGCGAAGAGGAGCCCGAGCCTCACAAATGGGTTTCTGCTCTCAGGCATTTAGAAAGACAAAGCGTTCTGGCTGTGAGCGCATCCCGCGCAGGCAGCGCCGTGGGGTGAAATGCCTCGGGACGCTGGGGCGAGAGGTGCCGTGTGAACGGGGAGCGGCTCTGCTGGGCCGGGGTCCCCGGTGCGGCCTGGAGGTGGCATGGGACAGCGGGACAGCCGGGGCTGGTGGCACAGCAGGATGGAGCCGGTGGGGACCCCCCCGAGAACATGGGGCGAGCCCGGAGAAATACAAATATGTAAAATAATGTTTTCCCAAGCCACAGTTTTCACACTCCAGCGTGGAGAAATGCCCTGCTCATCCAGCAACCGTAGAAAATCTCGATTTCCCACATAAAAATATTAGTGGCTGGCTTAAAATATTAACATGTGGATCGCATTGCCCTCAGAAGCTGCGGGATCGGAGTTTAGCATCAGCAGTTAGACACAGATATGGAATTAGAAATGTAAGCGGTGGCTTTGCAGCCCTCACCGCTGCAGCAGGGAGGGCCGCGGGGCGGGCGGGGGCCAGGGTTCCGCAGGGCGATTTCCTCCCCACCGGCTCCCACCCGCGCCCCCGGCNGCGCCCGTGGCAGAGGTGCGCTGGATGCGGGCGCTGAGGAGCGCAGCTGCAGCAGCCCCCACGCACCCTGGACCACAGGCAGCCCCGCGGCGCTGAGCGCTCCCTCCCGGGGACTCGGACTCGGCCGGTGCTACGCACGCTGGCCGGCACCCACGGACGCGCCCGCGTGAAGGCGCCGGGTGCCTGGGCTCGGCGGAGCCGCGCTGAGCCGGGTGGGGAAGTTGGGAGAGCGGAGTTGGGCAGAAGGTTAGTGCTGGAAACAAAAAAAACGGGCTAAATTATTATTCCACCCATAGCCTTCACAAGGAAAATAGAAGCAGCAGATTGAGGCCTGTTTTCATATTTGATAGGGAAGCAGATAAATGGCAGGCAGCTTGCTCTGATAAGGCCTTGCTCTGGGCATAACCTCTTTCTCTGAAAGCCTCTTACTATGCATAGAGTCAGGCTATCTGTGCAGCTGCACCTTGACACAAATATATCTGCACCCAAGATGAACCAATTCCCCCAGAAATTACAGGAGTGGGATTGCATCTGGGGAAGGGGCCGCAGCCACAGCTTTACCTTTTTCTTTTTTTAACGATACTTTTTTCCCCCCAGGTAGCTTCTCAGCGAGCACTTTTCCCTCATTCTCCTTCTCTCCGCTACCCTCGGGCTGAAGCGAGCTTCACCCCGTGTCCCTGTCCCCATGCCAGGCAGGGAGCCCCCGGGGTGGCGGTGACGCAGGAGCAGGGCACGGGGCTGGGCGCTGCCGACCCCACGCAGGGACTGGGATCGAGACCCCAGCCCCCGGGCAGCCTCAGCCCACTGGCTGACAGAGGCTGTGCTGCACTAACTCCGCAGAGCTCCTCGGGCTGGCGCTGGAGCTGCCCAAAGCCTGGCCCCAGCGCCTTTGCAGCCCGGTCCCGCAGCCCTGCGAGTGCAGTTGTCACAGCCAGGGTGGCTCCGTGTCACCTCGCTGTGTCACCTCGCTGTATCACCCCACCGTGTGTCACCCCGCCGTGTGTCACCCTGCCATGTGTCACCCTGCTGTATCACCCCGCCGTGTGTCACCCCGCTGCCCATGTCAGTGTGCCCGCCGCCCAGCCCCGGCTGCTGCAGGACTTCCCCTCCCTAAGCGACCATGCGGCCCCACGTCCTCACTTTTCGGTGAGACCGCCTCTTCGCACTAAACTATTTCAGGAAATGGATCTTGGCTCCAAAGTCACCGGGGCCGGATTTTCTAACAGTCCACATGCAAGTTGGAGGCCATTGCCATTAATGTCCCACGACAGCTCGCTGCCTTAATGCCCTCTGCGTCTTTGACAACTTCCCCCTGCTGCGCGGTAGGAGCCAGCACAGATGCGTCTTGGTGAATATTGCTGATAACGGGGAAGGAGCACAGGGCTGGGCTCGGGGCTCAGGAGGCAGAAAAGGCTTTTCCCGTCCCTGCGAGCAGAGCCTCTGCCCTCCAGCACGAGCAGAAACACTCAGAGCACCGCCAGCTCCCCAAGGAACCAGAGGAAACCCAACAACAGTTACAAGGATTTGGGAGAGGAGGAGGACAGAGGTCCAGGCTAACCAGGTAGGGAGCAGCTTATGACCAGACCCATATTCATTTCCAGCCGTTAAGGGACACAAATAATATCCCCACTACCAACACCACTATTTTTTTTAACCAGAAGGGACTGTAAATTAGTTTCCCAGCTGCACAGCCACTTTAAAGACTTTATCCTAATGTTCTGTTTTGCGGTGACACAAGCTCTATCATCATAAGAAGAACAAATCAGCAATTAGTCTGCGAGAGGCATCGCCACGGAGGAGAACAGCCCCCAGTCAGAGGGAGAGGGAATCCTTTACAATGAAAGGCCCCGGGAGAGTCGGGACCTGGACCTCGCGACGGTGATTGATGCTGGCACTGCAGAGACGCCCCACACCTCCCCAGAAAATTAAAAGCCTATTTGGTACGGTACTAACAACACAGCACATTGATATTGTCTCATTATCCATCAGCACAGGGTCCTCGTCTTCTCATTTGTATGGCATTAGAGGAACAGACCCACAGGACAAGCGCTTTCCCCCTTTTCTCCTCGTCCATCCCAGAACACGCTTGGAAAACCAGAAAACGAAGGCTGGGCAGACCGCACACCCCTGTAGGGCCACAGCACCATATGGATTTAGCTCACACCCCAAAGCTTCAGCGGGGGCTCCGCTGCCGGGCAGCCCGGTGCTGGGGCCCTGCGTGGGCCGGGGGCAAGGCAGGGGGCTGGCTGCAGGCCCCGGGGCTGTGCTGCGTGCAGCAGGGGCAGGGCCGCTCCGAGTACCGCAGTCGCCGAGGTGCGACCGGCCCCGCTGCCAGCCGTGAGGGGACGCCCGTCGGAGGGTGAAATATTAGAGCTTGGGGGTTTCCCTGCCCCCGCTCCTTCCAAACTGGCATCTGTTACGTGTTTGGTTTGAGCAGCAGATGCCTGGTTGCGGCTAATGACAGCAGTAGTCTGCTAACAGATGCCACGTATCCAGCAACAGCCTTTGTCTGACGGAAACACTGAGCGCTGCTCTGGCTGCGGAGCAGCGGGGCCGAGGGCTGCGCCTCCGCGAGAAGGGGCTGACGGGCTCCGACCCACGCCCGCGGGGCTCCCGGCCTCCGGCAAGCGCCAGGCAGGGGTCGCGGAGCAGCCCGGGGGGCCCAGCCTCCTGCCCGGCTCTTGGGGTGCTGGGACGGGTGGCCGCGGGTCCCCTCCTCCAAAGCCATCGCTGACGCCCATCCCAAGTGACTAAGCAGCCACGTGCTCTCCCAAAAGAAGTGGCACCATCCGAGCGCCCACCCGCCTTCAGGAGTCAGATGCTGGGGGGGCAGAAGCCAGAAATATCCAGGAGAGGCTGAAACTCTCCCTGGCTAACACAGACACCTTGGCAAACGCGGGAGCCCCCGGCGGTTCAGGCCGGCCCCAGCTCAGGTGGTTCCCGGTCTCGTTTACAGGGCTGCTCCAGGTTTCGTGGAGGACTGCAAGGCACGCAGCTGAGCCAGGGGAGCAGCAGCGAGCTCTCCTGCTGGGGTGCAGGGACTGAGACCCCCCGCAGCAGCAGCCACAGCGAACAGCAAACTGCAGTAGTGCCTCCAGGCTGCCCGCAAACCTCCGCACACATTACCTGAGGAAAGCAAAGGCCCAATCCTGAGCCCCTGTGAGTTACAAGGGCTCCGAAGTGCTCAGCATCGGGTCCCAGGGGCACGAGCTGACCTTTAAAGCCTGCCTGCGCTGGCCTTTTCATTTGCATCTCCTCGGCCCTGCAGGGATAAGGCCACTAGGACACCCCGGGGTCCTTCTGCTGCCTGGGGCTCTGGTGGCTCCGGTGACACTGGCAGCAGTTCCGTGCCCATGCGCAGGGCAGAGGAGACCCCTAACTGCTGAGCAAGTTGCCTGTTTGAAACCGAGCCTCTCTGGCAACGAGGAAAATACAGTGTCATCTGCAATGGAGAACTTCTGTGCTGCTTCAGAAAATATTTAAGTAGCCAGATGAAGCCCCTTTCCTTCCAATTAGTTAATAAAAATGATTTCTCTCAGTGCTGAGTACTTGTTTTCACAAAAGCTACCTTTTAGGGGTACTTGCAACCTCCCCACACAAGCAAAGCTTAAGGACTGGTCAGATTTTTTGCGTGCCTTTCTAGCCAAAGATTGAAGTTTATCCTCCCTGGGATTTCTGTGCCTTACATGGAGAGCCTGGTGCGAGCCGATGCTTCCCGCCAGGTATTGCACGTTATTTCCGAGAGGGGGCAAAGAAAATCAGATCTACATCAAAGGCACTGGACCTGAACAGCTGGCTGCGATGCAGACCTGCTCTGGGTGTCCAAAGCAGCTCCCCTGAGCAGCCCGCTCTCCCATTGCACAGACGGGGAAGCTGAGGCACAGCCTGCCCCTGCCACCCGTCCGCCTCCCAGCAGCACCTCCTCATCTCCTGCATTCCCACTGCCCAGGAATTACCGCCCTGCCATGGGAGCCAGGCAAGGACAATACTGCGAAGGACCAAAAGAAGAGTTTTTAACCAACATCACAGGAGCCTAAAGGATAGTTAAGCGACAAGACTTATCAGACCCCATGGGGCATTTCCACTGTATAACATTAAAAAATGTTTCCTTTCCAAAGAGAAAACAGTTGCTGATCTACCTTCAGCTGAATCTATTAGACAACTCATCTGAAACAAGTTTCACGTTTTTTAATTCGACCAGCTGATCCAGTCCCCGCCGTGTGATTTCCCCAGATGGCAGGAGCAGCTGGAACAGAAACTCCTTCCCCGGCAGCGCCGC
>VXAA01007450.1:29304-73521 GCA_013399115.1 Anseranas semipalmata
ACTTGTGAAGGATTTTTTTAAGGTTGCCATCCTTAAGAAAATGCTATTTCTAACTAACTTCTCTGATTTTTGGGGAGTGAGTTTCATACAGTTTGTTCATCTTGAGGAATCTCTTTACCTTCTATTCTTCCATCTCTGTCTGGTCTTCAAGATATGCTAATCAGTGTGTAAGTATATCCTTTCAAATAATTATCATACATTATACTCTACTCATCTCTGTATAATTTCCTCATATGCATAATCGTATTTGACTTCCTTATGAATGTAAAAACCATCTTACCTTGGGCAAGTTAATCTTCATTGATTGAATATCAAATTCATTTGAATGTGTTAGCAAAGCCTTCCCCTCCCTCCTGAACAGGAGAAAACGGAAGAGAAACGCGCATTTACTATTCCGGAGCTGAGGAATTTTTGTGTTTATTTTGTCTCTGTTTCTCATTTTGCTCCTTAAGTCCCTTTCTTCCTGACCCACTTTTCCTCTCTCCCTCTTTCTTGAAATAAAAATTAAAAAAGAGAAAACCCAAACAACAACAGCCCTTGCTTTATTTTCAAATGCAAAGTGCTTCTTTTGCTCCCTGCTTTGGGGAGGGAGAATTAAGGACCCTCAGAACATCAACAATAACTAACTTCAAAAGGGTGAAAAGCAAAGGCAGAAGTCCTTAGCATGCAATGCAATCCATCCAGGAGACGCCGGGGTGGGAGATCAGTCTTTCTACTTCGCAGCGTTTGTGGATTTTGCTAACAACAAGCCTCACGCACAAACCCCACCGGCACAATGGGTTTCAACCCAACGCGTTGCTTTGGTTCTAAGGGTGGCGGATGGTGAGGAGCATGCGACTGACCACGGCCCCGCTCTCCCTCCCAAGCAGACTTCAGCGCTCCGTTGTATCCGTGGCTGGACATCTTCCCGCACACCCTCCCCAGGGGCCGGGTGCGAGTCTCCATGAGAAAAACCATGCTTTCCTGCCCCGAAAATGGATGAGTGGCATCCCAGCCCCAGAAAACTCTCTTGTCTTCAACAGGGATGGGGTTTCTCCTGGGACAAAGCTGGGGCTTCCTGCGGGTGAGCTCTGCTTTGTGGGTGAATTGTCCTGCCGGTCACCTGCAAGCCATCGTGCCTCTTCAGCAGCCGGCTTGTGGGAGCCGGCAGCCGGCATGGTTACACCACAATCCTACGGAGACAACCGTTAAGTACCAGCCTCAGAGCCTGTTCCCAGGACAGGTGCAATGTTCCTGTTTCTATTTCCTTGTGCTACGCCCTGGCACCGTGTGCCCAGGCCAGCTCCTTTCCTGCAGGCCTCCCTGTCACATGTAGTGCCACCTCCTCCAGGGCCACCGATGTCCCTGCAGGTCTCTCTCGCGCTTGTGCCTCCCTCCCAAGCCGGGTGGCCAAGAGTCCACAGCGCACCCCCCTGCCCCGCACAGCCCCTGCGGCCCAGCCCCTTCCCAGCGCCACCAGCAGCGGTCGGTTCTGCAAACCCTGCTTGTGCCCTCGGGGAGGAGAGGCGCAGCAAGCCGCCCGTGGTACACGGCAGTGCAAGGACCCTGCCCGCGCCCGGAGGAACCGGCGTCCTCCAGGCCCTGCCAGCCTTCCCCAGGCCCGAGGCTGTGAATGCTCCCCGCTGACTTTAACTTTTTGAAAGTTCTGTTTTGCCTTAGGAAAATAAAGGGAGAAAATAATAACAGAGTGAGAATTCATGAATTGCAATAACATTCAAATCTCCCCCAGATTAGGCTTCTCGCTGGCCTCAGCTGGAACAGATGCTGGTAGACCGGCACTGGGGAAAATGGCCTGGTGATATTTTCTTATCCAGCATTTAGGAAGCAAAATGACATTTTCGGTTCAAATCCAACCCCGTGTTCTTCCCAGGCTCCGGGGAGCAGGCTCGGCCCCGCCGCGCCCCAGTCCAACCACAGCATCTCCACGCGGGGCCGGACCACCACATGCAGCGGGGCAAGGGACGGGCCGCGGCCCCCGGGGCAGCAGTGGTGGCCTGGCCTTCAGCAAGGCTGTCCCCATTTATACGCTGTAATCGACACGCGTTTCGCTGCCCCTGGGCAGAGCCCTGCTGGCTCCCGCAGCTGGTCCCCACGGGATGTCCCCAGGGCCAGCCGTGCCCGAGCCCTGAGCCACGCGCGATGGGTTTGGGAGGCTCTGGGCACAATTACGGAGCCCGGCCGGCCGGCACAGCCATCATTCCTCTGTGACTTCCAGACATCCGACAGCTCAGCTGGAGCTACCGCTATGAGGGGGCTGACGGATGTCCGGAAATCCAGGCACGTGGCCAAAGACCACAAAGTCTGCCTGGGCAAAATGTCCAGGCTGGGAAACCTGGCCATATGGGAGCCCTGGTCCTTGTCACCGCAAGGCGTGAGCCGGGAGGGCCAGGACGTGGCCGCATCGCCAGGGCCGTGTCTATTTTCAGCTCTGTTAGCGGCAGCAGGGAGACGGCCGTTACGTCGCGTAACACTTGTAAGCTGTTCTGGGGATTGGTGGAGAAGACATCAGTGCAGCACACAGATGAAGATTATATTATGATTAATCAAGTTAATGTACTGTACATTGTTAACACTAAAATTTTCAGAAGAGGCGTGTCCAGTCTGCACATATGAGGTTTCACTCCTCTCGATTAGAATGGGATAATTTCCTACAAAACAGATTATTTTCTTTTCCTTTTCCTTTTTTTTTTTTTTTTTAACTCTTCTGGCTCAGTGAGGGTTTTGCTCCATAGCACTGCCGAACCTGTCTGGACATCTCTCCAAACTCCCTCCCCAGCCTGGACCGGCCCTTCTACAAGGCGAGGGCCTGACCCAGCAAACCCCACACACCATACCTTGCGCCCACGCCTGGAGCAGCCCCTTGCAGCCCACGCGATGCTCCGAGGCCCCGTGCTGCCCCGAAGGGGGAACATCAGGCGGCAGGAAGGTGCAACGGGGCCGCAGGGTGGGGTGGGAGCAGCCGCCAGCACAAACCTTGGGGCAGTTTCCTCCCTTTCTACCAGCACCGACCTGGGTGCGGTGGATTTCTGAAACGAGGGCTTCTCGCTCAGCAGGTCGCAGCGCAGACGAAGCATCCTGCGTGCATTTTACTTTCCAAGTATCAGTGACCTCCGGGTAGGTACAAACGCATCATTCCACGCTCTCTCCCAAGCCTAGCATGTGGTCAGAAACAGTAATTTTGTGTAGAGGGCTGGAATGAGGCTGTTTCCCCAATAACTCTTCTCAAAACTTCACCTGCCTTTGTGCTCGCGCACAGAGGTCACCACCGGCTGCTCCGGCCATGGTGCCCCGGGAAGGGGACCAGGGGCAGCGGGGACAGGAACAGCCTGGCCACGTGGACCATCGATCAGGCCCCGGCAACGCCTTTCAATGGGGATTTAATGATGATGAGCAGCAGACCCCTTCCCGCTTTTACGCTGCCCCTGGGAGGCTGGGCAGAGGCCGGCTTGCACGGGCGCCTTGCACTTTCCCTGACCCTTGAACCGCGGGGCCAGCACTTTTATGGGATGAAGCGACACAGTTCCTGTAACCTGCCTCGGGGGCCCTGAAAAATTAGACTGAATCAAAGCAGAAAATGAGTTTTCATTTATCTTGTGATGATGCACGAGGTTACATGAAAGACAAATAGCTGCTTCTGACTCTTCCTTTATCATTGTCACCGCAATTAATAGGCTGTGGCCTTCGTTACTGTGTTAGTACTAAAGAGACCGTGGGCCCCGGGGGACGTTAACGAGGGAGGAAAGCAGTCCAATCTTCTGAAAGTTCTGTCACGTTACGATACGCTAACCTGTTTCCTTCGACTCGCTGCCGCAGCGCCGGTGCCTCAGCCGGGCGAGCAGAACGCTGCGGGTGCCAGAGCCCATCTGCTGCCTCCGTCAGCAGCGTCACCGCCCGCGCCCCCGGGGGAACAGGGACGAGGGGACGCGGCGAGGGCTCCCCAGGGCTCGATGGCCGCCAGTGTCCCCTGTCCCCGGGTCGGGTGGTCCCCAGCTGGGACCTCGGCCAGCGTGCGGGTTGGGTGCTGCCTGCACGCTGGTGGGAGCTGAGGTTTTCTTTTGGGGTGCAGCCGCCTTCCCTTGAACGTGGGTGACACGAGCTGATGTCCCCAGCTCACCGGTGCTTTCCACGCGTGCCGCAGCCTGGGGCAGCCTTGCTCCCGCCTCCAGCCCCTCCTCTCCCAACACCCATGCCGCCGAGCCCAGGAGACACCCTGTGTCCTCCACTGCGCCCCAGCCACCAAATCCCCATCACAACAGACACAAGGAAGCAGTGTAAGTCACCCCTGCCACCAGCCACACAGGAGCGGGGTCACCCATCACCTGTGCGGCTCCACAGCTCTTTCCCCACCTCATGAAAGCAGACGAGCCGTGCCTGTGTGGTGCAACGGCATCGGCTGCGTGCCGAGGGGGACGCTCAAGCCCAAAGCCGGGCCGGGGGACACAACACGGGCCTGTCCTCGCCGGTGCCAGGACCGGCATCCACGACCTCTCTGAATTCGAGGCTCCAACACGCTTGAAGCCCTCTATACATATCCGAGGCAAACTTGGCTGTATAATGAGAAGCTTAAATAAATCTACCCCAAATTTTCAGAAGACTTTGTGGGCTCGTGCTTACATTAATTCTGGGGTTTCCCATTCAAATTAACTCTGCACTGCAACCTGTTTTTGAACTTAATCATTAATTTTTGGTGCTAAAACACCTCCAAAGGCTTTGGTGTAGCCTATTCTTATGTGATTGCTGCGCTATTCTCTTTAATTGGTACTTTTAGAGGTTAATTGAAAAGGAATCCATGATTGGCAAATCAAAATTAAGAGAATTTTGTAGGGATTAAATCTGTCCTGAAACAGTGGGGAGAAAAATATTTACCTGTGAGAACAGAATTGCCGTGCTGCTGATGTACGCTGCCGGCCCCACCGCTCGGGTACCCCCGCTCCCCAGCTCCCGCAAAGCGAGGGGCCACGCAGGGGCTGCTCCAGGCCATGAGGATGCCATGGGCACAGAGGCTCATTTTAATCTAAATGCAGTTAACATGCTCAGAGTCATCTGGGATAAATGGGATACTTAAGGACACATGATGGCTAATCTCTGCTATGACATTTGTGGAGGAGGAGGAGGAATAATTTAGATGGAGGGCATTGTGCTGCTCATGAGTTATGCCCTCTCTCCCACCACAAGCGGAGCGAATTGCCGGACGAGTCACTGGGCACGCCGGTGGCACCTCCCAGCCAAGGGCCGTGAGACACCACGCAGATGTCCGCCAGCTCCTCCGAGACGCTTTGCTGACCCCGTTTTGCCGATGGGGACCAGAGGCACAGAGCACCACGGTACAGCTTTGGGGTGGCCACAGAGCCTCGGCGCTCGGGCTGCTGCTGCTGCACTTGCAGGCAAGAGAGCCAAAGTGGCAGGAAGAGAAGCAGGAGAGAGCGGCAGCGAAACACAGGCACGGGGCAGGGACAGACCCTGCCGCTCGGCTGCCCTCCAGGCGCAGCAAGGAGTGTTCTGGGGCCTGTACGGCAGGGCTCAGTCAAGAACTGCTCGCGTTTCTGAAGTTAATTACAGGCATTTTTACGTATTCCTCTAGATGCAGATTCTAGGCTTTGCACCTCTCACCTCGTGGAAGCTCTTTCAAGCACCAATTTCTCGATCTGCACTTGAAAACCAACACAAACCATCAGCAGAATCGAGAAAGCCCAAAGGCTTTCACCTGGTTTTGCCCAGCCTTTGCCCAGCCGCAGAGCTGGCAAAGCCTGGTGGCCCCCCAGTATCCCTGCCAGGGCAGCCCCACCAGCACACAGCCATTCCGTTCAGTGGCTGCAGCGTGGGGCTGGGGGACCCAGCAGCAGCACGCGCGTGGAAACATCTCTCCTTCCTGGTCCTGACCCCACTGAAGTCAGCGGCAGAACTCCCCCTGACTCAATGGAGCCGGGATTTCGCCCCTAGATGGCTCTAGGATATAAGTTGTTTCAGGCTATGCTGAAGGATGATTTGCAAATCTCCCTTCCTTGTTTGTATCACGGCAGTGCCTGAGGGCTGGGTATTTCCTATAGATGCGGGGATAGCGGGCATCCGCGTCCCCGAGCACCCACGCAGCCTGTGCCACTCGGGGCCGTGCACGGCACGATGCCTCTTGGCACAGCGCGGAGCCCCCGGCAGCACGGCAAATGCCAGAGACCACAAAAGAGGCTCGGCAGCACTGGTAAGCACCTGCGCGCTCATAATCTGCCCTTCTGAACCGAAGACAAGACCTCGTTTGCTCACCACAAAGGAGCCCCCAGCCCCGACGCGCTGCTGGTGCCATAGGAAGCCGGGCTGGATTGGAAACCTGGTTCCCGGGTTAAGAGCAAACACAGGGAAACACAGGGACGCATCGTTCTGGGGCACGGCGCTTTGCAGGGACAAGTGACAGGTCCTGGGCAGGGCGAGGAGGAGGGCAAGAGGCAACCCAGGGAAAGAAGAGACGCAACAGCTCTCCGCTCCTGTTCCGCCGGTGGAGCTCTCTCCACCTGCCGGTAATTAAAGCCCCGATGATACGGACAGGCTCTCCCTGCCCGCAGAGACACACCGCCCGTTTCTGCCACAGAGATGAAAAGTTTAACCACCATTAATGGAGTGGTGGGGAACGCGTTGCCATATACACTCCATCACATATTTATGATGCTTGAAAAAAGATCAATAGAAGCTATATGCAAGGGTCTATAAATTTAATGTAGCATGATCATTTAGTATCAGCTGTTTCTTAGATTAATAACACAGGGCCAGGCCGCAATCCCGAAACATAATAAAGCAATGCTGACTTGTTCGGTACAAAACACTTCCAGCGGCCTCCACCTCGCCGGGCCGGGCCGTGGCCGTCCCCGCTGCGGGCAGTGGAGGGGCCGAGCCCCCCGAGCCCAGCGCTCGCTTGCCCCAGCCCGCCGGCGGCAAAGCGCCCAGCAGCACGCGCCTGCGCCTCTGCCGCTGTCCCCGGGCTGCGCGGGGCCAAGGACTGGCTCTTCGCATTGACCACAATATGTTCCGGTTCAGTGGAAGGACCTTAAACTTACAGACAAGGACAAGGCAGTAAAAGATGAAGCACCTGAACCCCCCATTTCCAGATTACTAGACCCCAGGTGTGTGCTAGGGAGCAGTTAAATTTCATCATTACCCTTTCTTCTATGGTATTTTTTATAGTCCTTTTTACTACTGGCACTAAAGGTGCCGGACGCATCCCAGGAGCTAAGAGGACATCACTCGTCAACCTGACTGCTCGCTGATATAAAAAAATGACAAGTCCTGGCTTAATCTTTCTGATAACTGTGTTCTGCATGGCCCATCCATCTCCATGGAGGAGTTTTGGTGAAGCCGGAAGACAAGAACATCACAGCATTTAAGAATGAAAAATTAAGTGCCCTTTTTGAGCACAGCATGGAGCTTATTACCGCAGAAGTGCTCGCCTGCTACTCCTCAGGTTGTGTGCATGTGCCTGCACTTGTCTGGAGCAAAGCTCCTGTGTTCAGCATTAAATAATTTGGCTGCAAACAGGAAAACAGAAAAACCAGATGGACTGACTGACAGATTCAAGACCTAGGAATCCGGAGACCTCTGCCTTCGGAGCAGCTAAACCTGGGGACGCATGGACACAAAGAGCCTGTCTCCTCCTGCGCACCTCCAAACCACCGCCGCGGTGGTGTCTGCTCACGGAGAGCTCCAGGGAGCCTTCCAGCATCTTTTGGGTCTCCCAAAATGCCTGCTCTGGGCTCCAGGGGCAAACGGGAACATTTAAGAGACACGTAACACTGGTGGTCATGGAGGAAACTTTTAAAATCTGAGTCTCAATAGCATAAAGGCAGAAAAGCCCCTAAAATTATTTTTCTTCTTGTACCTTTTCTCGTCATTCTGCAAGTTGGCATTGCTGAGCTTTTCCCTGATGTGCCAGCTAGTCCCTGCGATCTGGGGCAAACAGCTGCATGCCACTCAGCTCCCCGTCACCCGCAGGGTTTTCAACCACAGGCGCTGCCCCAGGTCCTTCTGTATCAGCAGTCAGGCTTTTTCCACGAACCTCGTGCCGCCCGTTTGGCTGCGCTGCCCGGGAGCAGGTGGAGACGCGCAGCCCGAGGCAGGACGGGGTCCCTCTGCCCGGCACCCGCCCACAGATGTTGCAGCTTCATGTGAACTGCCAGCACAGCAAATTGTGATTTAATTAACTCTTAAGCATTCACGTAATCCAGGCTGACAGGGCTCCCCCAGCCCTTTGGCTGAAGAGCCGCACCGTCTCCTTCGGCAGGCCAGGGCCACATCGACTGAGACGTGCCGGAGGGAGCACCCGAAGACAGCGCGGGGTGCTCGGCGCGGACGCCTGGACGGCAGCACCCCGACGAAGCAGCCCGGAGCTGCTCGCTTTGAGCCCTCGCGGTTCATTTTAAAGAGCCAGCGGAACAGGGCCCTCGCGATGGGCAAGGAGCCGGGGCAGTGCCCGGGCACAGGGCCCCGCAAGGCGAGCGTGGAGGCACGGGGCTGCTGGCACCGCAGGCAAAGCACGGCCGGCTCGTGGCACGCAGGGACCGAAGGCTCCGCAGCCCAGGCCAGGCCCCTGGTCACGCGCTGTCCTCTCGGGTCATTCGAAAGGGCTCCCCGCATCCCCCCGCTGCAGCCCTGAGGTGTCCCTTCGAGCAAGGCAACTCTCACGGCTTTCATGGGGAGAAGGCAGCCGACGTTAAAACAATACACAAGGGAGAGGTGGAAATTTTCCATCGAAACCTACTTTGCGTGGAAAATTGGGTTTCCAATGAAATGAAAGCAAGTGTTAAAAGTGCTTGTTCTTTTCCTGCTGTTTTGATTTTTCATCAGAAAATTAAAGAGAAGAACACACTGTCACAGTTTCTTTCCCAATTTCTTTCTTTTGCAGCTTCTTTTGGCCAAAGGCTATAAAAGATATTTTGGGTCTCTTCCACGTTCTCTCAGGTTTCATATTTTCAGCTTCCTGCTGAAAACCTGGGGTTCTGCACGGGGAATTCACACAACAGACGAGCCCCCCGCTGCCTTGGCTCCCTGCAGCCCCCTGCCCAGGGCAGCGCCGCGCTGCAGCACCGACCCTCGCGGAGCCGCAGCAGCTGCACCATTCTACGTGCGGATTTCAGGTTTCCTGACTCCCCCAGTCCTTCCGCTGAATCTATTTGCCACTTGACAGTCCTCGCCCTGGACACTACCTCCGCTTCCTCCCCAGCAGAGGAGCGCATCCCGTAGGTAGGGCTCGCGGGGCTGCTCTCGCAGCACCACAAGACGTAGCAGCATGCCTGGTGCGTGCAGCCCTGCTGGAAGGGCGGTTCTGCTCCTGACACCGCTGGGAGACAGAAAACAGCCGATGGTCAATGGCATACGTTCACCGAGAGCCGCTCCGCTCAGCGCTCCCCAGGGCAGCGCCGCGCACAAGGGCCCGGGAGCCTCGTGCCCAGGGGCTGCTGCCGGCACCGACCCCGCGGCCGCCCCAAGGGACCGGTCACCAGCCCTCACCTCGGCCGCAGCAGCAGGGCCAGGGGCCCGATGGCTGCACGCTTCTTGCCCGGTGCTTTAAGCATCGCCAGGGGACACTCCGAAATAAGTTCTGCCCATTAGAAAACAACAACACCCCGTTCCCTCTGTTCTGCCTGTCATTAAGGAAAAAGTTTCATTTATGAAATACATTAATCGTTGGATCTCCAAAGCCCCATAAACCTGTGAACCTGTGAATCCTGCCTGGTGTATAATCTTCTAATCTCCTCCTCCTTAATCTGCTCACTATGGAAACCCCTGTCATTAGGAAACAAATGGCTTTGTGGGCTGCCTTATTACTTGCAAGGCAAGATGTAAAAGAGGGCGAAGCTGATCTGGGAGGACAGTATAAATTACTGTGGTGTTTACTTCAGTCATGTAAAAGAGCTAAACAGCGACTGGTAATAAAATAGCAATCCCGTTATCAGAGAAAAGTTTTAAAACCAGATCGAGGGGGACGCTGTTTGCCTTGTTATCGTGCCTGCCCTCTTCCTGCCAGGTGTTTATCAGGTAGGTGACTGCAGGCAGAGGTGCGTGTGTTCGGCTGTTATCAATTCCCGCGCTGTTTGGCGAGAGGTGAAGCCCCAGGCTAACGCAAGCCTCCCCCCAGCCCGCCTGCGTGCTGCCGGGGACAGCGCTTGCAGCACAGCCCGGGGGCTGCAGGCACTGCGCTTCCCCTGCGCTGCAGGAGGGGGACGCAGCCTGGCCCGGCCGCTCCCCGTCACTGGGGTCCGGCCACCCCGAATCACCGGTGATGTCTGTGTTCGAACCGGGAACCGGCAGGAGGGCTCCTGCACACAGCCTTTACTCCGTCGCTTCTCGGACCGACCTGCGCTCACCGTTAGCCGGGCTCTCCTTTGCCCCCCGCCAGCGGCCATGCCCGGCTCCCTGCGCCCTGCAAGCCCTCGGCCTCTGCCAGCGCCGTGCAGCCCGGCAGTATTTCCCCCTCCGCTCCCTCCCGTGCTGTCCCTGGGCCACCTCCTCGGTGTGCCCTGGGACTGTCCCGCTCTGTGCATGACGCTGCAGGCAGCACAGGCGCTGTGCCAGCCAGCACGTTCACGGAGCGTTACGCCACGTGGAGTAAAACAGAGGCCTGGGCACTGCCCTGGCTCCAACCCACCTACACCAGGAGCGACAGCAGCAGGAGCGGTGCTGGCGGCAGGGCAACCAGACATAGAAGATAACCTGCCCCATGAAAATACACCCACTGGGCAGGTATCTGATTTTTCTGAGCTCGAAGGACACACTGAGCCTGAACACTGGAGGGTTGGAGACCTTGTAGGAAATCAAGGAGGGATGCAGGATGCGGGAGGCGGCAGCAGGGAGACCCTGGGCCTGGGCATCAGCAAGGGCACCGGGCACCGCGGCAGGGCAGGTGGCCGGGCAGCCGCTTCCTGCGGAGCCGTTGCCAGTGCCGGCCTTCGGCTCAGCCAGCGGGGAACTCACTGCTGCAACCCCATCCATCAGCGACCCCGAGGAGGGGGCAGCGCGTGCGATAGGAAACCAGGGGAAAAAGCAATGTGAAATAAGGAGGGAATTAGAAAAGCAGGGACCCCAATTCTAAATGTGCTGACGGTGCTGTGATGTAATTAATAAGCACCAAATCTAACGGGGATTCGTATAGCACAGGGAAGAGCACCTCATTAATCAAAGCCCAAGGTGTCAAGATGCCAAGCAGGAGGAGGACCCAGCAGCCGCAGGCGGGGAGGGAATGGTGCTCTGGGGCGAGAGCCGCGGCTGCGGCACCCTTCTGGATCAGGCAGTCACAAACCAAAACCCTAAAATATGACCCACAAACCAAAAGCCGTAAACAACCCATAGCGTAAAGCTCCTGAGGATTCCAGCAGCTTTTCCACAACTGGAGGGGTGGGGACAACGCAAGCCCGGTGCCAAACCAGCGTCCGCTCTCCTGGCATTGGATCTCATGTCGAAAACTGCTACCAGAAGGTGCTTACCAGCCAAGAGCCCAGGCACCCGTACTGGACGATGCCAAACGCCAGAGCGTGCAGAGATCAGTTCGACAACGTGGGGCGTCCCGGTCCAGCCCCCAGCGATGCTGCGCACGGGGCACTCGCTGCAGCACAGCGCACACCCGCGCTACAGGGCAGCCGGTGGACCAGGCTTGCCGGCACGCTGAGCAATGAAACGGGAGCAAAGCGAAGCTTGCAGGAAGGGCTAACCATCAGCTGAGCCCTGCTGTGCTGCTTCTACCCAGAACAGCTACCCTCCTCTTCTGCGAGCGCTGCCCCTCTCCATCCTGAGAGTCCAATCACTCATTCCTCCGCGGGTGCCTTTTCACTACCCGAGCTCATTTCCCTCCCGTACCCACCTAGCTCTCTCGGAGTACTTTGATTTTTTGCCTTGTTTATCTGCTACCATGGTATAATTTAAAGAACAAAAAAGGACCATTCATTTTTTGAGAGAAGAGAAGAAAAGAAGCTTGCCAGCTATTTAGCTAAGCCTTCTTTGATAGAAAACTTTAGCAGGCAATCATCAGTAAACCCGGTATTTGCAAAAGGGAAATAAATGAGAATCGTGTCTGGAAGCCCAACGCGTCCATCCCTGCACGCTTTGCATTGCTTCTGTGCCAGCTGCCCCCAGACACACTCATCCAAATCTACGTTTGAGAGCACTGGATGCGACCTCTAGCCCCGGCTGTCACCGCTGGCTTACGGGGAAGCCCCGGAAGGCCACCTCGTCGCGATCTCTCCCGAGCACAACCAGGAGAGTGGCAGCGGCGACTTCTCTTTGAGGTGCAGCAACGCAACATGCCAGAGGAAGCCCGGCAGCGGCTGTCGTCACCAGCAGGTCACCGCGCTTCGGGCCGAGCGAGCGCAGCACCCCCGGCCGACGACGGGACCACCGGCCGCAGCGCCAGGCACAGGCTTTTTCACAAGGGGTTTCCTCCAGCACACGTCGGTCCACAACAGCCCTCTGTAAGCTTTTCCTTATGAATATAGATTCATAAAAACCAGAGCAGCGGCAACGTATTAATGCCTCTAGTTGCGTATTCACACTCAATGGTTATGTTTTCCTCCAAGCAAGCCATTAAACTTGTTAGCTCCTGGTTAGACGCTAATTTTCTTTTTCAAAGAAGCAATGTGTTAGGAATTATGTTAATGAAGTATAAATCAAATCCATGCTTAAGTCAAAAGGCTGATGCCATCTCAACATACCCTTTGTATCAACAGCAATACAATTTCGTAGGTCTAATCCATCAACAGCCAATCTGGTCAGCTACTTCATTACAGATAGATAATTAATGTCCAATAATAATCTGCTGCCTTGATTTTGTTGTTCTTGAGGAAAAAAAAAAGAGGAAAAAAAACATTTTTAGGCAGTCTAAAATGGCCTATTTTAAAGGAGGTAACTGTTGAACATTAATTTGCTATCAATCAGGAGTGCAGTTAGAGATATCTATCTCTTTACCTGATCACGCTGAAAAGCTTGAAGGGGAGAGAAAATAGCAAGAGCAAGCTGCTGAGAGTGGGGAGCTGTCAATAACCGCGTCGGAAAATGAGGAGTTCCCAGGATAGCAGTGACACTACTTAGATATGAATGGGGCTTCCAACGTAAAATATGGAGATAACCAAGCAACAAATAGTCATTTCTTGTAGCACTTCACCGGCAGAGAGTATTTGTGGAGCATCAACACCATCTGTTTGCTGCAGCTCCAGTGATTTGGGGTATTTATTGGTACTTGCTGTTGTCCCAGGACCTCTCTGGAGAGGTTTGATCTGAAGCACTTCCCAGCGTGGTGTGCCTGAGATCCACGGGAGGGGGTTTTCAGCGGGGCTGGGGCATCCATCAACCCCGTGGTGACGCTTTGGCCCAGGAAAGAGAGCAGAAAAGGGAAGGAAGGAAAAGGAAAGGGAGAAAACACGTATATATGTATACCTACCTCCCATTTCAGCTCTCCATCATCCAAAAAATATGAGATACCCAAGGTGTCTTGGCTACATCACATTGACAAATATCACCCCCATCCATAACCGGCCAGGCCTTCAGCCAAGAAGCGTGTTGGCATATTCAGACGTGAGCAATCCCAGGGAATGCCAGCACAGTGACACTGGGGATGGACCCGGCTGACTTTGCAGCCCCCGTTTGCAGGGAGTAAATAAATACGAGTTCTGCCTGAGGAGTAATAATAATAATAATAAAGGGAAAAAAAAACTGTAAAAGAGGCAAAACTTGTGCTGAAAAACAGAAGCACATGGGAATAAGAGGACAGGATGGGCTCAGGGTAAACAGGCAAGGATGACTTCCTAAAGAATTTAAGTTGCAATTAAACAGAAGGGGAGAGGAGGCACCGGGCTCCATTTTGTTATCACATCTCCCGTACATCCCGATGCTTTGGGAAAGCATCCTTCCTGCCTGCCGCCTCCTCATTATTATTATTTGTGCACAGCACCCGGTACAGCATCTCATAACTCACCACGTTTATGATAAAGCAGAGCAGTTGTTTTTGGAGACAGGCACTTTGGTATTCAGTAGCCCCAGAGGCTATGCCGCGGTGTGCTCTCTCCACCATTCACTAGTTAACGTGCCAATTTTTTCCTCCCCTTTCTCGAGTGTGCCTGAAGGAAATTTATTGCAGCAGGCGACTGCTATGGGCAAATACTAATAAAATGCTCTTTTGCTGCAATTTGTTTAATTGGCCACAGAAGAGAAGCCTTGCATGTTAGATCCAGCTTCTGACACCTCCTGCCCAGTCCACAGATGTTCTCACCATGAAGTGCTCACATCTCCGTGTTTATGGTGGGGAGAAAACAAACCCCTACTATTAAATCTTCACCACTGCCGCAGATCTCATTTGATTTAACATGCATGTTTACTGTGGCGGGCTGCCGGCAGCCCCTCTGATTTATTCAGCGAGATGTACTACCTAACATTTGTGCTCCCCCCCTCGGCACCCTCCCCGTGCTCTTCCTCCCCTGTCCCACGCAAACCCCACAGACCACAGGAGCATCCTCAGCCTGAGGCACGACGGGGAAAGGCAGAGACACAGCTCTGAAGCCTGGATAACCCTCCGCCCAACGAAGTTCAGGCATAAAAGTTTCAGTCCTTTGCTTATCAGCACGACTCGGCTCCGAGGGCTGGTGTTCGTGCTTGAGACACGAGCTGGCCCTACGCGGGGGGACAACAGCAGCACCTGAAGGCGCGCGTGCTTCGGCACCCACACACGTCCTGCACCACCAGGGCCGCGGGTTCCAGAGGTCTCAGGGACTCTGTGGTGCCCTGAGATCCCAGGGGAAATTGCTGGCAGGGCATTTCAGCAGTACTGCACCACTGAGGGACTCCCCAGAACGTTAACTCCCGGACGTCTGTCACGATGTGATCTGCACATCTCTGCCAGGGACAGCAGTACCTTCGGTGCCAAAACAGGGCCCCCGCTTGCTTCGTATCAGTGTTAGAAAGCCCGGTACAAGGCCTGTGCTGGGCTTCAGGTCAGATCTGAGGTGGAGAGAGGGTTTGTGCTTCGCCACAGGCGTGCACGGTGGTGAGAGATTTAAAGCAACAAAGGGAGCTGCCCTGATTTCCACAACCGCTGTATTCTTATATGGTTTGTGTTAAGAAAAGGAAACTTACAAAGCTATTTAGGAGATTTTTGGTGCTATAAACCCTCCCTCTTCCCATGTTCCTACAGGCAGGAGCTGAGCCCACCTCCAGCACCAGCCAGAACAGGACCGAGTACGTGGCGGCTGGGTCTTCTGCACCGGCAACGATCCGGGTGAAAGGGGCTTTCAGGCCGAGACGCCCCAAACGGTGATTTGTACGCACCCAGAACGTTGCTGCTCTCCCAGGATTTTCCCTGGCACTCGTTACGTTTCCTCTTTGCCATGTATTTCAGAGCTTTTAGGTGCGGGGGACTCGTTCAGCCGGACCGACAGCGCGAGCGGCGCACGGCTCGGCACCGGCGGGAGAGGGGAAGGCAGCAGCGGGCAGAGCCGGGCCGGCTCCGGCACGGGTCCCGCTCCTCGCGCCCGCGGCTGCTACCTGGAGGCAGAGAACACAGAGCACTGCCCCTGGCTCCATCGGATCGGTTCCTCCACTCTTTTATCACCTCTTACCGAGCAGATTAAAGTGCTGCCCTGCTCCGGGCAGGCTCCCCCAGGGGCTGATGTCCGCAGGGACGGGAGGCTGTGCTAGTTCTCACAAGGCTTTTTCTACTGAAGATATACAAGGGGGTCATTCTGACACGGGCAAATACACGGGGCATTTCCACCAGCCACCACAGCTAAGTGCACCGGACAGGACCCTGTCTGCGCTGGTTTTATTTGTACCCAGATTATTTTGGAAGTGCAGCAGAGAAAGCCCTGCTGCCTCGCTGGCCTCCCCTCCTGCAGCGAGGCCCACGCAGGGAGGCAGAGCTTGCTCTGAGCAAGTTTCAGTTGAAAAAGTGGGGCAGAAAACATCACAAAAAGAAGCTTTTGGAAATTTCCTGACTCCAACAAGGCCAGAAGTACTGGGACGGCAGCTTTGCTCCTGCAGTCCCAGCTCCGGCGCGCTGCCGTCTGCCAGCCTCACCCCGTCTCCCTCAGGTAGCCCTGAAAATGGGTTGAGCGCACTCCTCGGGCCCCGAGCAATATTTCACAGCTCTTATCCCAATCTCTGGAGCTCACTCAATCTCGGCTTATTGTGTCTTGCTCCTCTCCGCACTGCTCGTAGGAACCCCAGAGCTGTTATTCACTCCGAGGAATTAATAATGCTCAGCACGGGAGCAGCTTAAGTTATTTTTGTTCCGTTCTGTGCAAATGGAGGTGACTGGAAAGGCAGGCGGCTGGACGGGGCCGCGCAGAGGACGCTGCTCCCGGCCCTGCCCATGTGCGGGGCTCGGTGCCGGGGGAGCGAGGCGGGGGAGCGCTCCCCGCAGCAGGGCCGCAGCCCGCCNCCGACCTGGCAGGGCTCAGAAGATGATTTCCAGCCACAGACACCCAAGCACAGCTCCAGCAGGAGCCGTGAGCAGAGCCAGGGCTGTGCCGCTGGCGAGCTGGAGCAGAACCTGGTCTCTCTCCAGGACCGAGCCGTGTGCCCATGCATGGGGGCTTCGCTCGCTCCAGCCGGGGGTGACGAGGGGAATCGGGATCCCCACTCTGGGCTGAAGTCCTCCCCGCGCCCTTTCACAGCTGCTTCAGAGGCCGCGCCGGCAAAGCACGACCACGGGAAGCGCCCGCGGTGCTGCCGCGGCCGGGGGGGCGGCCGGGCTGGGCCCTGCAGCAGCCCCGCAGAGCAGGAGCAGCGGGTCCCGGCCCAGCCCCGCGCAGCACGCGTGATAGCCTTCCCCAGGGCTGCTGAGGTCACTTGCGTATCGAGTTAAGCTAACCAATTTACAATGCAAATGTTACATACATTACAAAGGGTAAATGAGTTGTATGTTGAAGGAGATAGGCTTTACCCAGACAAAAGTGGAACAGACCTGTGGCAAACTGCAATTAATGACCCGAACACATCTTCCAGAATGAAAAATTCATCGAGTCCTCTAAGGATATATAGCCCAGGCAGGAGAAATTATTCACCATCTTCTACATATCCAAAGTGTCACCAAGCCTATTTATCTGGCAAACAAAGTACTTCCCTTCAGCCTTAATATTTCTGCTACTGTATGGTCCAGAAGTTCCAGGATTTTTTAAAGTAGATTTTACAAAGAAAGTGCAATCCTAGGACAGTGAAAGCTTGGGAGATGTTGGGCTAAGTAAGACTGGGGCACAATGCAGATTCCCCCCTGCAGACCTGCAGCAAAACCACGGCACAGGAGGTACGAGCAGGTGGGCTCCAGTGCTGGCAACTCCTGGGCAAGGCAAGAACCCCGACCTCTGACTGCGTGCCGGTCTCTCCTGTCCAGGTAGGGAGGGAGAGGAGCGTGGCTCTGCGGATTTACTCAGCGCTCGTCATTTGCAAAATCAAAGCGAATAAAAGCAGCGGGTTTCCTTCGGGCATGTTTGGATGGGTACCTGAAATTTGGGAACCAACACACACGGGGTGCTAGAGGAAACCTCAGCGTCTGAAGCGTGACATTGAGCGAGGCAATCCGCAGTCTGACCACGTGCCAAGGGGAGATAAAACCTAACTGTCCCGTTGGAGGTGGCACTGTTTGTTTCATTAATGCATGTAAAGCACTTTTGTGGGCCCCAGGTGGGTTGGGAAGTGTTGTTATAAAACTGGGACTAAATCTGAGATATTCTTCTCCTTGCCTGTAATGGGAATGAACATAGCAACTGCTAAGCAGACCCTCTATGGTTCAAGTGATTCGGTATTTCTTCGTGTTTTACTGCCCTACCACTTGTGAATAAACAAAGGGAAAACCACCTCTGGATGCCACGATTCATTTTAAAGCAAATCAAGTTTTCTGTTACCGTAGGCATCACTGGTAGGCTTTTGCCATGGGTGAGCGCTGCAGGGAGCGGCTTCGCATGCGAGCGCTGCCCAGCAAGGCCGGCACCGAACAGGCCGGGGCAGGGGGACCGAGCGAGGCGGCCGGGGCTGGGAAGGGGACGCGGGCTGGGCCCCTGCCCCTCCTCAGCTGCTGCCTCCCCTCTGCCCAGCTGGGCACAAGCGCCAGGGCTCGGAGCGCTGCCGGTGCCCCCAGCACGCTCGCCGCCAGCTCTGCCCTTCTGCTACTGTTTGCTGAATAAAGCCAATTCCGTAACTCGCAGCTAACTGGTTAAGCGGCACTCATCATGCCTAATTTACAAAAGAAGGGGCATATTTCAAAATATTTATTCTGCCTTTCCCAGTTGGATTGACATAAGCACGTGGAAATCTTCAAGGAATCAAACAACTGTTAATCACCTCAAGCTATTCCAGGCTGAGTTTGCTATGTAAGCTGCCTCCCTCTGTTTACACATAAGAAGCAATGACTCAAAGAATCCTATAGAGACTGGTTTTTTCCCTCCTTTTTAACGATAAGGTCTGGCCAAACGGCTTAAAGGGCCCAGCTATTTAGTATTGGAGCTGCACCTCCTCGCTCCCTCTCTGCCTGGTAATATCCGCATTTGTATGCGGCTGGCGAGCGCCCGTGGGCCGGGGGGGGAGAGGCCGTGGGTGCCACAGCTCGGCAGCAGCTGGCGAACGCAGCCGGGGCCGGGCATCGCAGTGGCCGGAGCAGAGCCCTGGCCGTGCCGCGGAGCTGCCGGGGCTCAGCGCATCCGAACCCACTGCAAAGCGTCCCCCCGGGAGGCACCAGGAGCGGAATTTCAAAAGGCAGCTGCTGCGAGGCGGGGGGCCAAGGGCCGGGGCAGCCTCCCAGCTGCACAGTCCCGCCGCTTGCCTCTCGGGCTGCTGTCAGGCAGGGCACCAGCACCCCCTGCACCCCAAACCCTTCAGCCTGGCGCCCAGAGACGAGCTTCCCCCTGCTAACACCATTCCCCACGCAGCCTGCTGGGGACAGCACACCCGGCACCCACCGAGTTCGCTTCTTTTCCAATTAAACCCAGCTCCAGCGTGCTCGACAGAAAGCAAGGCGGCCCAGCCCGCGCTCCCTCCCTCCGCGGCCTGGCAGGCAGCGCCGCGAGCATGCGCGGGCGCGGGGCTCTCCTGCACGCCGTGGCACTGGTGCTGAATGCTGATGAGAAATTCTTGGTCCAACCCCAGGCACTCATTTTCAAGTAATTAACTTGGCACCACCGCAGCACGCAGCAGATCTCGACTTTCCCGACCAGGAGATAACTGAATTAAAAGGCCAGGTGCGGGATTATTTATGGCCAAACTCGCTTCTCCCCCACGCCCGTTTGTAAGCCAGCCTCTCCGTCCTCCCGCCCACCTGGGGGCCCTGGGGAGAGCAGCGGGGGGATGCCGGGCAGAGCCCCCCCAGCTGCCCCTCGCCCTCCGCACCCCCCGGGCACGGGACTCGGGACAGCGGACATTTTTTACCCTTTGCATTGCACTGATGTGCTGTACGTGGTGTCACCTGTTATCAATACATTTCATTCCCAAATCTGTGCGGAACAAGTGAAATCCTGGCCCCTCTGAAATTGCTCGCGTTTGAGCTGAAGTCAGAGCTCCTGCTTGCTGCCCCCAGTCCCTCCCACCCTGCTGCTCCCCGACAAACCTTGTCCGGGTCTGCAGAGATCCGCGGCTACGGGGCAAGGCGTACGGTGTGCGGGGAGAGCCGTGGGACGGAGCCGGGCCCTGCGCCCACGGGCGGTGCGAGCCGGCTGCTCCCGCCACGCAGCGGCTGCTGCCACGCTGCTGCCCCTTGGGCTATGCTGGCAAATTACCCGAGATCGTAAAACCTGGAGTTTTCTACATAAAAACCCAAGCCCAAACTGAGGGAATGAGAAGAGGTGACAGAGCTGTGTTTGTCCTGCCTGTGACCCCACCAACAGGCCCAGCGCCGCTCCTAATGATGCTCCAGCAGTGATTTCCAAGATACGCACCCGAAGGTTGTATTCTGCACCACCGCGGCACTCCTCGCGCCACAGCCTGCAGCCCCCAGCACAACCCCACCTCTGCAGGGCGGACAGCAGGCGGGGCACAACAATCGGGGAGAGACCCCGAAGCCGCCCCCCGCTGAGCGCAGAGCCCGGGCAGCAGCGGGGACCCCGGGCCCCAAAGGAGCGCATCCGGCCTCACGCTGCCGCTGCTGCACGGGGGACAGGCAGCACCGCCGCCTCCGCAGCCCAAGCCGGGGAGGCCCCGCTCCGCACGCGGGGCGAGCGCCGCGGCACGCCAGGCTCGGGAGGGAGGCTGCCGAGCGGTGACATATGAGGATAACGAGTGTTGACACATGGAGATACAGCCAAACTGAAAGCTACATCCTATTTAGCGTTTAATTTGGATGCTCATAGAGTGGATTCTGAAGCCCCGTTTCATCACCGCTCTTAAAATGNAAGCCCCCGGCACCCGGCAGGCACGGCCCCGCTGCCCAGACCCCCCGCACCCCAGACCCCCCGCACCCCAGCTCCGCGCCGTTTGCTTTCGCTGTGCAGTTTGGGGCTGGGTCCGTCTCTACTTGCCTCGTTTCTTACACGCTTCTTCTTGGGCATAGCTGATTCTAATGAAGAAAATTAAAGTATTATAATTACTGAATATTAAAGTACTCGAGTCATTACAGACCAAACCCAACCACATTATTTTGCTTCAGATCTGAAAATATTCACAAGAACAAGACCTCCCCAAGCCAAACATCTGAACCCACTATTTTCCAATGTTCACATATAATTTAAAGCAGCCAAAAGTGATTTTTGAGAACACCTTATGGACAGAGACCTTCAATTACACATTGCTGCTTAGCTTAAATTTTGTGGCCAGGCTGTAAACCCGTCCCAGCAGGAGCAAGAGGCCTGTAACCCAGGAGGGACCCCGCAGGGTCTCCTCCTCCCCTGCGCCCTGGCCCCCTCCCGGCACGAACGTCCCCGGGAACAGAGCGACACCACGTTGCTGCTCCCATCCCTGCCTCTGCTTCCTCCTTTTCAACAGCAATTCCTGGCTGGCAGCACAGGAGAGGCCTCCCTGATCCCGGGTAATGGCCTGGCCTCTATGCAGAGTGGAATAGAGTTAGAATGAACGCTCCAGAAACCCTGACAGCCCGTTTAACAAGGTGTCTAACATCCCATTTCCTCTGCACTTCCTCTCTCCTTAATCCTTTTATGCGAAACTCACTCAGGAGTAAGCACGTGTGAAATTGAGGACTCTCTAATACACATTGCACGACACCGGCTCACTGAAATGGAGTGTCTCAGCCTTGTTCCGTCAAACAGTGCCAAGAGGAAGCCGACGTTAATCAAAGAGTCTTTTCCATGTGTCCAGGGCCTTGTGCACCCGCAGAGCAAATAAACAGCTTTCCGCTGCCACCGCTTTCATCTCCTTAAAGCTCCGGGTGCGACGGGGCCGTTCGGGGGAGCGGGAGGGTGGGAATGGGGCGCAGCAGGGGGCACCGTGCACCGCGGTGCCCAGCCGCCCTCGCTGGGGCACGGGATGCTTACGGGGCCGCAGGTTTCTGCACCAAGGCCAGCTGTGGCAGATAACGCCTGCTGGCAGCACGAAGCAGCCCCGGCTCCGGGAGCTTCCCAGCCCGAAACGGGGCGCGAGCATCGTGCGGCAGCATCGCAGCCTGATTCGGAGGCAGGGACAAAGCAAGCAGCTCTGAAGAATAACACAGAGAGAGAATAACAACATGGAGATTGAGCCAGGGCAGCTCGGGTCTCCCAGAACTCGGGCTAAGCCTGCTTCAGGGATTCTCCCCTCGTTTCCCCTGATTTCCGCGCTCCCAGCAGCCCGGCCGCGAGGTTTGCTCGCAGCAGAGCTAGGAAAAGCTGCCAGCCCCACGGACCGGCAGCCGGTGCCAGGCTCCCCTGCCAGCCAACACCAAGGAAGCTTTGCGGAGATGTTAGGATTTCTCACAGAGCAGCCCAGAGATGTGTGAAAAGTCACTCTGCAAGGCAAAGCTGCTTGCAAGGGGGTCTGGCATGTGGCAAGACAGCTTGGCACGGATGATCTGCAGAATCAGTTTTGCCAGTTTCGGAGGTCTAAGGATCTCAAAAAATGTATTCGTTGCTAGTAGCTAGGGCTAACTAGCAAGATTTTACTCAGGGACTTGGATTTTTAAGCAGAAAACCTTTTCTAGAGCAGGGAAAAGGAAGCCAGAAAGGAAACCAACCACCTGCCGGATAAATTCCCAGGGAATACTTCCGCTGGTTTTGTGTGTTTTTTAATCACAAGCCACATTCTCCTAACATTTGAGCAATTTGCTATTTAACACTGGGTACAGCTTATACCAGGGGGATAATATGCTGCAATTGCAGGAAGACAGACTTGATCCAATAGGTCTATTATCTCCCCCCGTTACCGTGATCCTGTCCTAATTAGGATCTCACACAGACCAGATACACCAGAAGTCAATGACAACTTCATTTATCCGAGGGCTTCGGTCTAGGAAAGCTGTCTGGTGTTTTTAAGTCACCATCAAGCAGGTATTGATTCGGCGAAGTCAGGAAATGATACTTCATTTATGTGCTTTAGCCTGGAATTCGGGGTGTGCATTCCTGCTCTCTGGGTGGCCCCGGAGGGCGAGCGCCGAGCCGGACCTGCACTTCGCAGGGCCAGGGGCTCAAATACCGAGCTTCCCTCTTACGCTGCCCACCGGACTTTCTGAGGGTTAAAATTCAGGGTAAGTCCACAACCATTTGATCAATAAGGGATGCAGGGGAGTGATTTGCATCCGTGCTCTCAAAGCTCCGCTGGAAGAAGAGCCTGGAAAGCACACAATTTACAGCATCGGGCTTGTACGGAAAGACAGAATCCTTCTAATTGCAGGGTGGAATGCAGATTACAGACCTGGAGACGATGAGCAGTGCTAAAACCAGTGCCTAAAAATAAACAAACACACAATATAAAACCCCAAGTGAATGAGATTTCCGTATTATCATCACACCGTGTAAATGATAGCGTCCCTCTGGATTAGCCAACGGAGAGCGGGTTGGGGCGCTGGAAAGATAAGGCATTTTTAATCTGCACACATAATCAGCTGAAGGGAAAATATAAAATGCTAATAACAAATTGGAATTCAATCTGAAAAGGATGCAACAAACACCAGAACCATTTTCCCCTTCTTGCCTTTGAAAAAAAAAAAAAANCCCCCTCCCGCCACCAAGCTCCCGGCCTTCCCGCTCTTCCCCTTAATTTCCCCTCCGAAACACTTCATTATAACGCTTTGGGGGGCGAAATCTTCACATAAATAGCTTGGCCCCCATTTCGCTCTGCCCCATACATCCAACTTTATGTTTCAAATGGATCGGTTTACTTGTGACTAAATATAGAGCGGATCTCAGCATCCCTCGCTAGGCGGAACACTATAAAAGGTAAGTGGCACAATACATCATCTTAAAAGGTGGCTTATCTGGAGAGGAGGTGCAGGAAATACTGCGCGAGGGGCTGTCTGCATCCGAGGCGCGACTGGATTCCATTTTTCCTTTTGAAACAGGGAACGGCAGGCGCGTTGGCACTGCCTGAAAACCAACGCCCCCGCGGGAGGCACGCGCCAGCGACAGAGCCCTGAGCCCCGCGGGGGCCCAAGCCCTTAGCGCCCAGCCCGAGCCGGCCCTGGCCGCACCAGAGCGGTGCCCTTACGGCAGGGGCTGTGCCGCCACGGTGCTGAAGCGGGTCACATCCGTGGCGGCGCGGGACGAAGCCCTGGCGCAGCCCTTCTCGTGGTGAGGCCTCCGAGCCGCTCTGACCGCCCCGTGACTGCTGAACGAGGTGAGCGCTTCCGCAGGCGCCCCGGCAGCACAGGGGCTGTCCTTCCTGCCGCGCGGAGCAACGCTCCCATGCCTCCGGGAACGGCCGGAACCATCCATTATTTAAGCCTTACAAAACACTTGTGAGTGGAATTAAGGGAGATCATAAATATTTCACTCGATTTCTGCCTAGCCCTCCGCACTTAAAACAAACAAAAGAGAAAGCAAGCAACGTCCTCTTCTCCAGTCCCAGCCACAACCCCAAACAGCCCCATCACCACATCAAAGAGCCCAGCGGTCCCCGGTGAACCGTGTTGCTGTTTGTCATTAGGTTCCAGAATCAACATCCTGACCTGCACGGGGGATAAGACGCAGCTGTCGTGCTTTTTGATTCCCCCTGCCACAGCACGACGACCGCGTGGCAGAGCACGGGGCGGCCTCTTCACAGCCTTTGCTAGCGCACCCGGGCGGCCCCGTTCCCGGCGCGGCAGGCGAGGCTACTCGCAGACCAAGCGAGACCCCTCCGTCGCATTTAAGGTTCTTTCTTCCACATCCCCAGAAAATGAAGGCTCCATGGCCGTAAAGAAAATCCAGCATCAACACTGAGATTTGGGGTTAAGCCACGGGCTGCAGCAAACTGCGCAAGCCCCAGTGACAGCATATTTATCTCCTCCCCACGCCTGGGCTCAGACGCTGCCAACAGGGCAGATTTCCTATTGCACACACGCACACACGCGTCCAGATCCTGCGTGTTGGGCAGGAAGATTATTGAACAAAAGTAAGTGATAAAAGCACGGGCCAAAAAGATGTGTTATAGTGTTTTCCTTTGAGGCAAAGACAAAGAAGACACTTTGCTGTTTGTTGTGCCAGAGAATCATCTCTGATTGTTTGTGTCACAGTGGCAGATAAGTGCAAAGGAGATAGATGTTCTGTCTCCGAGGCACAGTTCTCATCTGTATAGTATAAATTTATGCCTGCTGGTTGCAAGCCTCATGATTCAGAGCCGGTATATGACTGCGATCGGAGCAGAGGAAAGCCAGTGCCTTCATGCTTGACGTTGATCTGCTTCATCTGTGCTGTCAGCCAGCCCCTGAGAAACGTCCCCTCCGCTTACAGCCAGGCTGCTTGGCAGCTCCTGCGCCAACCCAGCCCAGCGCCACGCAGCGCAGCTGTGCTCCCTTCCCTTCCCTTCCTTTCCCTTCCCTTCATCTTTCCAGTCCCCAAACACCAAGCTGTTTCTCTGCCCAAACCAAGCATGTAAGGTTGGAAGGGAGGAAGGTGCCGTGGGATGGGGCCAGCACAATGCTCTGGAAAGCCGCTGCCTCCTCCAGGCACCTGGCCGCCCCGTTTGCATTTAGCGAAGTCATCTGCGGAGCATCGGCTGCTGTGTCCGGACGGCAGACACCACGTGCGACAGCTGCCTGTTGTGCTCCGAGCATTCACGGGGGCACCATCAAGATAAATACATAACCAAAATAACTATACTCAAACTGAGCTGAAAGAGCATCTTGGCTTCAGCACCCACCCGTTCATTCAATACCCCGTTAATTAAGTATGCCTTACAGCGCGCTGTGATGGCTGCCAAAATCGGACTTGGAGAGGTTAATGAGGCAACAGTAAGCTTTCGTACATCTACAGCCAATGCACGTGGATGCTGCGACAACCAACGAGAAATCTGCCCGGAGGTGCCTGTGGGAGAGCCAGAGGGGAACCCGGCCCTCTCGCCCCTGGCATCTCGGGACGCCGAGGAGGCACGAGGCCTCGCACGCGGGCTTCACCGGGAGTACTGCCTAACAGAGGAGGAGGGATGCAGACCAGCACCGATGTTCTAAGACCATTCACCAGGGCTTGGTTTTCCTCTGGGCCTGCGGGTGCCAGCAGGGCCAGTCGGGAGCCGTGCGCGTGCCCGTGATGTCTCCGTGAAGGCGGCCACTCGGGAAGCACCGGGTGACGGGAAGAGGCCAACAGGCAAAACGAGCATCAGCCGAGGGCCGGCGGCCAGCCTTGGGCACGGCCAGGCAGCAGGCACCGCGCACACGTAGGGCAGGCAGCCACGGGGCTGCCTTGGAAAATAAGAGCACAAAATTGTCGCCAGAGCCTGGAGACAGGTGTGAGCAAGGGAAGGGAGACGGGGAGAGGGCCGAGTCGCCCCGACCTGGCGCTGAGAAAGGCACGTTCTGAAGACGCGTTCTTGGGAAGCCAGGGCACCAGCAGCACCGTCGCCCGCTCCCCCCGAGCCAGGCTGACCGCTGGCTCCCTCGCACCGTGGGGTGGTTGGTGCTTTCGGGAGCGAGGATGAGAGAACGTCTCGCCTCTCCACTCCTGCCTTCCCCTCCAGGGCAGAAAGTTTGTTTGCTCGGGTCTGTAAACAACCCCAATTTCCCCCAGCTGCTGATTGCTTAATTTCGTGCCGCTCTGAAACAAGGCAAGCATCTCGGCCCGTCTCCTCCCTCCTGCCACCGGCCGGGACCCGCAGGAAATGAGCTCTGCTCCGGCCCGGCCGCTCCGCGCCAAGCCCTGGGGGCTCACTTCCCCTTGCGATGATCAAGGGGCTTCCAGCTTTTTTCTTTCGGTACCTCTGAGGCCAGGGCTATAGACAGAGCCAAAGACAAATGGGGAAGTTCACCGGAGGCCCGGGGTTTCACCACAAATCACCTTCGCCAGGGAAGGTTTTATTGCAGGAGTTTCTGGGTTAATCCAACACGGGAGCAGAGGTGCTACCAAAGCCAGGAGGCTGTGGGCAATGATTGCCCGCACCTTGCGCTTCTGAAATCAGACCCAAACTCCCTGGGGGCTCCCAGGTACCCGCTTCCCCAGGAGGGTGACAAGCGGCACACCTGAAAGCCCTCCTGTGCTCCCCGATTTGGGTCAGCAGGCGTTACCAAACCCTTCCGCACCGCACAAACGCCCCGATGGAGAAGCGATCCGGCAGCTGGACCAAGGCAGCTGCCCCGCTGCAGGGCTCCGGAGCAGCCCCAGCCGCCCAGCTCCCGGCAGAGGAGGGCTGGCTCCCGTGCCACGGACATTGTCTTAGGAGATGGGTTTTTCACCTGTAAAAGTGATCTACGCTCCCTCTCCTCTCCTGGATGCCTTCGTCAAAAGAGAAAATGGATCTTTTAAAGATACATGTATCCATCACTATTATTTACGTTCTGATATGCGTACGCAGCTCTGCTCCAACAAGGGAAATGTAAATCAGATGGACATCGTTCCCTGAATGCCCTAAAGAGCTCCATTCCCCCAAATTAGAATAGAGAATGCTCTTTTAAAATGCACCTTTAATATGTAAAAGCTGCTGCATCCTGACTCTAAATAAACCAAACTTGAGCTACATGCCAAATATCTTAGATAAAGGACAGGTAAGATGGTAGTATCTGGCCAAGGAATCGGTCCTAAACAGCTATTTATATTAATGCAAAGAAGGTACAATGTTCTTCCTCTTGATATATGCTGCAGTGGGATATAGTTTTGTCCCACTAGTGAGAATAAAAACGTACAGTTCATGATAGGCAAAGTCACATGTGTGAGATAAAAAGCTCCAACTATAATATATGTCTTCACCATGTATTCTCTTCAGGATTTTCTTTAGATCTTTGGATGACAACAAGAAAACACTTACTCAAGGTTAGACACTGCTCTCTGGGCTTTTTAATAACCATTCCCCATATCCTGGGGGATTGTGCCTGCGAGCCGAGGCGCACAACTTCAGCTGCTGGACTCGCAGAGACAAGGAGGAAGCCTCACGCACGTCTTTGTCTCCGTTTCGCCGGGCGTGCGGACGGCTCGCGCACCTCAAACCTCAGCTTTTAAGACAACCGTGAAAACCAGCAGCTGCATCACTTGGAGCAATTAAAAGGAGACCCGTGCCCACAACGAGACCAAAAACTTGCTTTAAGAGCAAAGCTCCCGCGTGAGGCCAGGACGGGGCTGGGCGCTGGAGGCTCGCGCCCGCCGCCTGCCTGCCCGCGGCTCCTCCCGCGGCAGCACCAGCCTCTCCCAGCCGACCTCGGCACAGATCCGCGCTGGCGAAGCAGCGCAGCGCCGAGAGGAGATGCTAGCTGCCCCTGCCCCGCTCGGCGGAGCGCAGGCCGGGAATGTGCGGTCCCTTGCCCTTGATAGCATCTCCCCGGTGGAAACGGGGGGAGGGAGAAAGCAAAGCGCAAGCCCACAGAACTCAGCCTCCTCCGGAGCTGCACAGGCTGGGCAGGCACCGGGGCTTCATGCCACGTAACCCCGGGGCCGTTCTGCTCCAAGGGCACACGGACGCGATGTCCAGGGGCCAGCCTCACCTGAGCGCCCATGCTGCAGCCGCGGGGCTGGTCCCTCGGTCTGGCTTTGGGATTTTTGCTTGCTGACCCTTCGTGCATGCAGTCTCCCCCGCGTGCAGCAAACTCACGCAACCCACAGGCATGCAGAAAACGTTTTGTCTTGGAACCTGAGGTTTTAGCAGGTGACATTTTGCAGCTGCCGAGCCAGCCGATCGGAAACAAAGCCCGTCGCAGCTACGGAGCAGGCTGCCCCGTGCTTCTCCGCCTCCCAGAAACCCGGCACGGGTTTGGGAGTGACCGCGGGGAAGGGCTTGGCCCCGCTTGCCCCAGCAGCACGCTGCGGTCCCACCAGGGTCAGGGTGTCACTGAAACGAACATCAAGCAATCTTAAATCGATCTTAAAGGGGGCACTGAGCTCCCCTCCTCTGCAGCTCAGGCATCCTGTAAGCAGCACCTCGCTCCTGACCATTCCAAGGTGCCTCACTGCAAATGCTCCCCCTTTTTTCTTTCTTGCTGACTACTGATAAATACACTTTTATACCCTCTGTCCAGGAGCCACAGCATTATAATTTGCTCGGCTTGATATTTCTGCCAGCCCCAAAACAAAGCTTAATCGGGCAGTGAAAGAAGCACTGCGGGGATAGTTTTCCTTCTGGGTTGCTGCTTTTTGATGTCCCCCAGCCCAGCAATCACACGTTCTCCGCTTTGCAGCGAGGCATTAGCGATAAAGGTTTGCTACCGCCCAAAAGGAAGGGGAGCGCTGGGATGCCGCAGGGAGCACGGACAGAGCAGGAGGCAGCGAGGAGTCCTGAGGCCGGCTGGAAGGAGGACGCGCTTGGCTTTGCACCCCGTGTCCCCATCGCAGGGTGGGGACGGGACACGGCAGCACTGCGCTCCCTTCCCGCAAGCCATCAGCCCACCAAAGGCAACCGCTGGCCCCAGCTCGCGTGAAACGCATCAGATGCCCTCTTCCACGTAACATAGCCGTGCAACCGCGCAGCGCGTGGCTTCCCTGTGCAGGCCTAGGAGATGGGCCAGAATTCCTCTCTCTTGCTGCAGCCTCCCTTATTCTTACCGCTGAACCCGTTTCGTAACTCCACAGCGTTAATTGACCAAGAGCGGGGAACAGCGAGCGTGGCGAGCGTGCGCTGGGAGCAGCACCCGCAGCGGGGCAGCTCCGCCTCGGCTCCTGCCACCCGACAAAGCGACGCATCAAACCCAAACTGAGCTAAACGGCCAGCTAGCTGCATATATCCGTCAGGAAACCACCCGGCTATTAGAACGCGTGTCCAGCTATTATTGCGGCGACCCGTCAGCTGTAAATGACCCAGGATATTTTGGAAGAAAAAACAATTTGCTTCCACTATTTACTTCTTTCTCCTGTTCTTGACCCTGAGATCGTACAAATGTTTTTCTGCGCCTCCGCTGTGAAAGAGACACTCTCATCAAGGAGGAGTAAATCACAATAACAGGGAAATAAACCTTCCCCTGAAATGAGCCTGCTTCATTTATTTATTTATCTGGCTGGCCTCACGGGCGTCCCCGTGCACGCGCGCAAGCTGCGGCAGCGGCTGCCGGCTGGGGGAGCCTCCGCGGCCGGGCGGGCGTGCGGGGCACGCGGGCGCCGTTCCCCTTTAAATCCAACCCAGGTAATGAAAGCGCAAGAAAATAGTGTGGGTGCATCTGGGAGCCGTAGAAAACAGTTAGATCTTCATAGAGCCATAAAGAAGTAAACAGTAGGCTGCTATGAAGATCTATGGGACCCCGCAGTGCCATTGTCTTCAAAAGGAATTAAAAACAAATTGCTGAGGGCCAGCACATAATTTAGAGACTCACGGCAATTTTATGACTTGCTAATGTTCCTAATTACATGCCCGTGAAAGGCTTAATTAATTGGGGGATGTAGCAAAAAGTGGAGCCTGTGTTTGTTATCATGGTTCCACTGCATTGATTTTAGTGCCTATGGAGAATTTAGGGCCTCTTTATTTGCACAAAGAAAATGCAAGTCTCTCGAAAAAATGCACATTAAGATCAACCCCTCGCTGCTATCTAATATACTTTCCTCTACTTAACCAAAGTGCTTGTAATCATATTTTGTAAATGTTGGTGCTGTTAATTGCATTGTGAGAGAAAATAGGTTCCGCTCGACTGGTCGTGGAGAATTTTATAAAGTTCTTCTGCTGCTCCCGATCCCGAGGACTCAGAGAGAGAAACTCATCCCAAGTTGCTGCGGCGGCAGGGCCGCCCCGCTCCCTCCCGCCGCGGGCAGCGCGGCCCCTTACCTGCGGGCAGGATGCGGCCCTTTACCTGCGGGCAGGATGCGGCCCTTTACCTGCGGGCAGGATGCGGCCCTGCTGAGCCCGCTCATGGGGCTGGCTGAACGCAGGCTCAACCCGCAGGCCCCGTCCCACCTTTCCAACGCGCTCCCAGCATCTCCAGCGCAGGGCTTTGCCCTGATCTTCCAGAGGAAAGGGTCTCTCTGGAAATTAAACGGAGCCCCTTGCCACAGCGCCTCTTCCCTAAAATGCCTCTGGGATCTGCGCGTGCAAGGTCCACAGCGAATGTCTTTAACCAGATATAACTTCTTTCTGGTGAACGTAACAACGTGAGAGGAAAAATAGTGTCACAGAGCACAGAAACCCCGCGGCGCCTTGGAGCGCTGTACAGCACGGCTGCTTCTCTGCAGGCCGCAGCAGGGCTCTGCGGGACCAGGCGGTGGGCGAGCCCCCTTCCTGCAGGCCTCCGGGGGGAGTCAGGGCGGGACGACAACTGCGGAGCACCCGAACCGCCCGCTCGGGAACCGGGAATGAAGGGGCAGGAGGGAAAGCAGCAGGCTGCTGCTGCTCCTTTGGACTGAGCAAGGCCCCTGGAAGCGCGCTCCTCCTTTTCCAGGGACATGTGTCCGGGCAGGGATCGCCCCACGCAGTGCCGCCAGGGCTGGGATTTCCCGGTGCCCGAGCTCCGCGGGTATCGGATGTGGCTGCCCAGCTGCCCAGCAGCCTCAGGTATAGGAGTCGCTTCACTGAGATGAAAAATAACTTGCTCGGCGTCTTGCTCTCGGGCGTTTGTTCCCCTGAAAGGCGGACGGCAACTTGATGCCCGTGAACACTGCAGAGCCAGAACGCCCGGGCAGCTGCAGCGTTGGCGGGGCCGGGTGGCAGCGCGGTTTGTCAGAGCAGCAGCCGCGGATAAGGACGCCTCCCGACGCGGCAGCGCTGCTTGCGTTTCCTCTGCGCAGGAGACCGAGGCTCCGCCATGCCCACGCGCGCACGCAGGCCCCAGGCCAGCACCCGGCACGGCCCGGCACCGACAGCCCTGTGCGCTGCGAGGGCGACGCAGGCGCCAGCTGAGCCGCGGGACGCCCTCGCCTCCGAGCGCAGCAGCACCCTGCCAAAACAAGCCGCACTGCCTCTCCTGGGAGCCCAGGTGAGACGCAGGCAGCGAGCTCCAGCCCTGGCTCGCTCAGGGAGGGCGGTATAGGTCAGGGAAGAGAGAAATTTGAAGCAGCGGTTTCAGTTTGGATGATGCTCCTTAACGTTCAGCAATTAAATCGCCCGGGGTGCAGGATTTGGGCCACGGCCAGCCCGAAGCCCGGGCAGCCCCTCGCTGCCTTCGCCTCCACGCACCGTCACTGCCTCGCAGCAACGCTGCAGCGGGAAAAAAGGCAAAGGCAACTTCGTCTGTTGCTCTTGAGAAAAGGAGACGTCTCTCGAAATATAGTTGGTGCTTTGACGATAAGACCTTTGACAGGAACATGAATGACATGAATACTTTGATCTCTAGTCTCAGAAGCTTCAACAGCAATTATGAGTCAAGAGGGGTGAATATGGGCAGCAGCTAAAGCAATGCCCCAGAGGGTGGCGAGGCAGTAATTAGAGACAGAACCCAGAGCATCCCTGCCTGCGCCACGCACACCAACCAGGGAGGAGGTGGGCCGGGGGAAAGCTCCACAAAAAAAACAACCCTTATTCTTCCGAGAGACATAAAATCGACGGGACTTTATACATTTCAAAGCAAAAATCTTCAAAGACAGGTAAAATGCTAATTCTGCTAATGTAGGTTTTTACGTACATGCTCTGAAAAGGTAAGGCAAATTAATCACCAGCTTTACCCCCTAATATATATCTGTGTTACAAATATATTACAGCATGTCAGATCTAAGGAGATCTATCTGAACAGCGGTGGTTAAAAGAGCATTTCCCTTTTCATGCTCTAATACAGTTATTTTGATCTTTCAGTCTTCATATTTTTTGTTCTCATCAAAGGAATGATGGTGCCAGAGATTAGGATGTTATTTATTTCCCTCTCGCTGTCCTACCCATGTTAATCACTCCTCGTGTCAACAGCCGCAGCGGCGGTGGAGCAGCAGCGCCCGCGCGAGGCTGCCCACGTCCTCCCCTGCTGCCCACCGGCACCGGCGTCCCTGAGGGTCACCTCCAAAACCGCCCGACCTTCCAAGCTGATGGAAATGCGATGCAAATAGAGGGCAGGGAGGCGAAGGAGATGCCTGCGGAGCGCAGGCACGGCACCAGGGCCGCAGCGGTGCCGGCTCAGCCTTTTACGTCCCCACGGCGGTCGTGGAAATGGTCAGGAAAAAGACATGGAAGTACTGCGGTTTGCTGGACGCGCTGCGGCAGCACGGAGCGAGGCACTGCACAGGAATCCCTGCTCCAAAGCACCCATGGCTTGAAGAGACCGGGAAAACAGAGAACACGAGAGGAAAGAGGCGCAGGGACGGGAGGCGGTGACCCAGAGGGTGCTGCCCGGCTCCAGCACATCGCACCTCCTGGTGCCCCCGGTGTCTTCCCGTTCCTGCTGGGGTGCTACAGCAGCACAAGTCCATGGCCAGGGCAGAGCTGAGCCCTTTGCTTTCTGATGGCAAAGTGACCAAGTCCCACTTTCCTGGGCTGTTTCCAAATGCCTCCTACTGAACTTGTGCATCCATTCCCACAGCTGGCACGGCACGTTGGTGCTCGGCCAGATGCTACACCTCCACCATGAGCACATCCCACTGCCCCCAGAGGGGCTTGAGCCCCTACTGAAGCATCGCCCGCCTCGGTGTGGAGCTTCGCTCCAGGAACTCTCCCGCAGAGCCCAGGTGGGCGACAGCACCCGTGCTCGGGACAACGCGACCCCGGGGCTGCAGCCCATGCGCCCTGCAGCAGGTCAAGGCCCTGCCCGACACATTAACGCCCGAATCCGAACTACAGTGGTGAGCACATCACTGGGCTCTACCGGAGCGCCTCGCACGGCTCACAGCAGCAGTGCGCTGACAGACACGGGCTGCAGCTCAGCACCGATGGTGGGGCTCGTCCCCAGCGCTGTGCATCCCCTCACCGTGCCGTTTATAAGCGCCAACCAGCTCAGACACAACACCAACAGGTATTTCCAATGTACTTCAAGGCTTAATTAGTCTTAGTGCAAGGGGAAGAGAAAGATAAGGAAAAACTTTTGTCCTCTCCAAAAATGACCCTTTAGCTATTATTATTTGTTTACAGGCCACCGATATATACAGACATGATGCAAAGGTAAGCGTAAGGGTTTTACACACCTAGCCAACGAATTCATGAGTAAAACCTCTACACAAGTGACACCGAAGCCCCAGCCTGGCCGCCCAGTGCCTCGTCCAGTTGCGGGCAGGACGGGCAGAGCCGTGGAGCAGGAGCAAGAGCCTGCCGGAGGCTGGCTGCAGTGCGGACGCGCTGGGTCACCAAACCAGCAGCTCTGGAAAGGCCACAGGTGCGGGCACCAGAAACATTTCTGTCTATTTGTCTAGAAAGTTGAGACCTGTCAATGAAAATTAAACAGAATGCACAAACATCCATACACACATATAGGGATGCACTCAGTAGATTCTCAACAGCTCTTTAAAAATAAAAAATAAGCTAAGCAGTGAAAACATCACGTTCCTAATGGCCATGTGAACAAAACCATTTTGTAGCAGTTTGAGAGAGAGGGAAGGCAGGATGCGGACGTGGGAATTTAGCTGGTTTGCCGTGTACACCTGAAGTCCAGAACCGTCCTCGTCCTGTGCTTTGGGCACAGGTGACTCCCGCGGGTCTGAGCAGAGCCCACCCGCACCCAGCTCACTCGGCCGCCTCCAGCCCGCGGGACCTGCTCTCGGGCAGCGGGTCCCAGGCCGAGGCTGGAGTTGCTGCAGCAGCTCAGCCACAGCAGCAGATCTGATCCAAATTCCGAAATGCACGTTTTTACCTCTACAAGTTTGCGTCATCCTCCAGACAGACCTCGGCTGTACAGTAGGAACACGGGCTGCTGCCAGTAACTGTCAGCCCCTGAGTATCAAAACCCTGCTTTAAAGGACCATGCGAGACCCCCGAGTTTACACACCAAGTTAGAGAGCTGTTCGCTGTGTTTGCAACTAGCTGGAGTGGACAGATGATGAACCTGTGAAAATGGGGATACGCAGGTATCCAATAATTATTTGCAGAGATTAACTGAGCAAGTGTACTTTGGGCATAACTAATCCTTGAGAGACCAGGAGCAGGAAAAGGCTGCAGGAGCTAACGTCTTTGAAATAGGTTACACCAGTGACATTGCCCACCATCAGCATTGTGTTCCTTGCCTTTAAAATGCTGACACTTACAGGTTTGATGGTAACTAGACTGTATAGGGGCACCTTTGCTTTCACATCAGATCTGCTGACATGAACAAGAGTCGATTCAGATGGGCATCCAAACATTAAAGTCCTTGCCTATTTCCATAAAATGATTGGCAGCATGCCTACTGCTAGCGGCTGGTAGCACTGCTGATAAATGGCATCTTGATAAAAACTTTGGCCTGTTTTAAGGAAAAAAAAAAAAGCATGCTCTTATTTTAATTCACTCAGCTTCTGACAAATGAGACGTCTCGTCTCTAAAAATTAGATCCATCTTGCATCTTTGCTCTGTGTGCACAGAGGAAGCAGCATCCAGCGGGCTGGGATGGGAGCACCAGGGCCCCGCGCCGTCTCCTCCCCTCCTGCAGCGAGGCTGCCCCGCGGTGCTCACACTGCCTCTTGCCGTGGCACTGAAAATGTACAGCGGGTCCGCAGCAGGAAGGGCCTCAACCGTGGTAAAGGTGATCCCTAGAAAAGGAAAAGGGGGTTCCCCTTCCAGGTCTCGAACTATTGAAACTTTACAAAGAGCCCTGCAGGTAAAATCTAGCTGGAGGAGCTGAAATCCAGGCGCTTCTGAGATGCAGGGACCTGACCATGGAAGCAGTTTCCTCCTGCAGCTGAAACGTTAACAAACGCATGGTTCTTGGAAAGGAAGAAGGGACTGCAAAGGGACTGCACAGATCACTGGCTGCCAATTCCCAGCTAATCCATCAGTAGATCAATGCATGGAAAAGGGGAGAAATAAAGGCTAATTTCAAGCCCTAATAATATTATTATTCAGTTTTTGTAGCTTCTTTAAGCACTTAATTCTAGGTATTTTTCTTAACTTAATGTTTAAAAATGACTTCTAAAATGAATCTGAATGTGATAATGGGAGCTTTTTACCCCAAGATCACATCTCTCTCGTACCTTTGCATTTCAAATCTCGCAAAAATCACCCGAGTTGGGCGGCCCTGCTGGGCTCCCTGGCAATGCGGACACTAAGAACATTGCGGACACAGATCGCACCTGGAAATAAATTTAGGGCAGTTGACACCTCGACCCCTTTGTTATTTGTTCTTTTAAACAGATGTTGTGTCATCCTGTGGTGTAGAGAGAGAACGAAGCCGCATGCCCTTCTGCTCGGCAGCCAGGAAACAGCAGGGCAATGCCCCTTCTGTCCTCACCACTACAGCCACCACATCTTGCAACCTTCGCAGGACACCCACGAGGACACAGCTTGGAGCAAGAGCTCGATGAAGACTGAAGAGGGGATGGTCAAGGTTTCTGGAGGAGATCCCATTCCCCTGGACCTACAAGGGGTTTGGTGTTAAAATTCCTTAAACAGCTTTGAAAATCTCAACAACAGCAAATGGAGACTGACAGCACCTGAAGGACTTCCCTCTGCCTCCGCCATGCCGCTGACTTCATTTTCCCACATAACAGCCACCCAACGGTCTCGTGACGCACCAAACAATAAGAGAGGGGTCCACGAGCACTCACTGCAGCTGCCAGTACCACAGCTGCGGACAAGGACAACCCAGGCGTACGCAGCAAAGCCTCGAAGAATCCTGGCTTGCTGCTGCTCGGAACAACCAGAGTACCCGCGGACCCTCAGAACCAGCCGCAGAGCTCACCTAAACCAGCCCGTGATTTATTGAGCCGCTGCCCTCCCTTCTCCTTCCTGCCTCAGCGCTGCTCCAGATGTGCTGCCAGCTGCGGCGATGCCACTGCCGAGACTGAACTAATAAATCCGACCGCAACGACGCGGCTGTCCCAGCAGGCGAGCATCCCTGCACCCTCCCAGCAGCGGGCCGGACCCTGCCTGGCTCAGCACCCAGCACACCGGGGCTCTGCAGGGCTCCTGGCCCGGTGCTGCCCACACCGGCAGAGCAGCGCTGCTCTGCGGCCGGCTCAGACACAGGTCATCAGGACGATGCTCAGCTACCCGCAGCGAGTCCCAGCAGCACCGAGAGCCCACACGCTGCGTGAACGTGGTCTCCCTCCGTTCACTACGCGCCTGCTCGAGGCTGCTGGGGGTTCCTGAGCGAGCCCCGGTGCCCAGCGCTGGTTGTCCATCAGCGCTACCATAACAAACACAATTAACAGCGGTGACATCCCTACCTTGATTCCCGTCATGGTCCACTGGAAGCTGCTTTGAGAGCTGGGGCTTCAAACCGGCTTCGCCATCATGTGATCTGACATCGTCGGGAATTTACTGTGGAAACAAAAAAACCCACAAGTGTGAAATGTGACTGTCGATAAAGTAATCCTCAGCAATCAGACAAAATTAATTGTGTGAACATCATTGATCAAACCTACTTAATACATTGGGTTTGTAGAAAGCTGGAATGTAATTTCATTACCAATCTGCTCCATCCTAATGAAATTTCTAATAACACTCTAATTTTGATTTCGGTTAAGGAGAGAATGATGGAAATTTTCTTTTGCTTCTCTTGTAAGGCTTTATTTTATTGGTTTTCTGCAATACTAGGGATACTAATTTTTTTTTTAATTTGACATTTTATTAGCAGGGGGTTTAATATAGCAACATGGATAAAAAACAAAATTGCAAAACAGACAAACCCTAAAGAAATAGAATTGATGTCAAAATTAGGGAGGCTAATTTTAAAGAAATTGATTTATTTTATGAGTAGTGATTGAGGCTTTTTTTTTTTTCTTTTAAGTAGCTGATTTTCTGACCTGAAGTGATTTAAGTAATACTATTTTGCCATTCCTTTTATCCCTAGTTCTCACAGAACAATGCCAGCGGAGCCCAGCTACCTGGGAGAGGCACTATCATGTTCGTAACGCGTAGATGAGGGCAAGAAGAGCCAGCCCTATCCAGGCAGGACTCCTTTAATTTGGCCACAACCAAGATATCACCCTTTGGGTCCAGCTTCCAAAGGCAGCACTCAGTCTTTCAGACTGCGTTCTGTTGGTGCAAGAGGAAGGTCAGAGGTTAACTAAATCAGGAGCGACAGAGCATCAGGTAGATAACTCAATGCTGGCACTGAGGATTTGCATCTCGGTGCACGTGCGCGGTGCCTGGCACAGCGGGATCAGGGTGGCCAGGGCTGTGTCCTCAGGTCCCAGTGCCTGGCACGAGCTGTCACTGGGGGACACCCCTGGAGAGGTGGCATCTGGTGCTTGTGAGCCCCGTGGGCTACTCGGAAGCGCATGCGGGTGCCCGGCTCAGGCGTCGCGCCGCCCACGCAATTGGAGCCTGCAGGCTTCTGCAAAACGCATTTCACTGAGGGCAGGGGAAAAGACCCAAAAACCTAACATTTCATTGCTCTTTCTGCTCTCAAGTACCGAAAATGAACAGTGCTTGTCTCTAGCATGCATGAGAGGGCAAACCCTGCTCTCAGAGCATCTGGGTACTACTGATGGCTCGTCTGGCAGTGTGTCCAGTGAATAGAAACGTCTCTCCCCGGCCAGAAGGCTCACGGGGAGGGACCTGCGTTTAAAAGCAGAGACGCGCAGGATGCACACCGGCAGCCTGCAGACATCTGGGGGCATCTGGGTGATGGGACAGGGCGCGACGAGCAGACAAGGGAGCAGAGAGCGTGCCTGCTTGCTGCAGGAAGGTGATGCTCTTTGACTACTGAACTGGTGCCTATCTCTGGTATTTCCATTTTCAGCAATCTGATGTGTTTTGGTGATTTATTCATGACTGGTGTAGTGAAAAATTGGAAAAGGCTAGCACGATAGCCATGGCCTGGAGATCCAGCTTCAGATTGAGGCTACAACTGAATTACTGTCAGAGGCATCATGCAAGGTTTACTCCAGCGAATGTGAAGTTGAATCTTATATTAATAACTGAACATGAACTATCGGAGGGACTGGCACGTCTGCTGCCGGGCAGGGCTGGAAAGGAGCTGTCAGAGCAACGCTGAAGCTGAGCAGACAACCAGAGGAGCTCAGCGTCCCTCCTCGTATGCTCCAGAGGTGCCGTGCGGGGCAGCCGGTGCTGACGCGGGACCACAGAGGGGCTGCAGGCACAGCTCAACACTAAGTTACTGGCGTGAAAACATCCAGGGGAGTCTCGGCTTTTGCTCCATTCCCGAAGCACACGTTAAGACGCAGCCTCTCGTTCAGACTGTGCTGCTAAAACGTGGCAGATGAGCACAAAGGATACGTGCTGACACTGCACGGAAGTCCCAGTCCAACAAGAAATGCCATTTTGAAAGCGTCAGTCCCTGAATCTGCGGCTCCGGGAGACGCCTTCAACCCCAACCGACCCAGGGAGCCCCGTGGCCGGCACGCACACTGCAGAGGGGATCGCTTTATCCCGGTTTCCCAAAAGCAGAAGATAAACGTCCCGTTTGGTGCTGATCGTAGCTGCGTGAGCCCTGGGGCCGTCCCTGCCCCCAGTTTAAAACGGAGGCGAGGAACTGGCCCTTTCCACAGGGCAGCCCTCCAAGTCTGAACTTTGGGGAAAGCAAAACAAGCAGCGATCAGTCCAACGGGGGTATAAAAAAGAGGCAGAGGCGGAGGCAGAGGGGGAATGCTAAACGCTGCGTTACAGTAGCATCTAGCAGTTCTTCATAATTACAGTTTCAATTCTACATCCAGCTTCCCTCCTAATTACTGCCCTGCGGTTGGCGTGCACAGATTCGAGAGCAGCAGGGATTTTTATTTTGCTCGCACCGATGACGAGCCCTCCCCTCATTACCGAGCGCTCGCGTTGGGCCCATCAGGCAGCCCCCTGCCGCGGGCCAGCGTCGGGCTCGTACGCGCCATCAGCCCTGCCCGGGGCCAAAGCCATGGCCAGGGGGCACGAGGACGGATGGTGCCCGGCTCTCGGACACGTGGGACAGGTGGGGACAGGGGCTCCCCCACCCCTCCTCACTCTGCACGGCCACTGCGGAGCATCCTCCTGGGTTCCCTGAACCCGAGCCGTGAGCTCCATGGGGCAGGAAGCAGAGCGAAGGTTTCAGACCAGGATGCCAAGAGCTGAACGAGGTTTGGATGTGTCGGTTCTCAGATTCGCGTCAATCGGGTTTCACACACGCGAGGTTTTGCTCTGGGCCCCCCCGTGAGCCCTCCCCGCTGCGGCTGACGCAGGCGAGGCTCAGCCCCGAGCCCCTCCTGGTGCCTCCCAGCACGAGCTTCCAGCACCCGCGGGCTCAGGTTGGTGAAGAACCGGCACTGCCCACCTCCAGACCTCCCGCAGCAAACGCCCCCCAGAAATGGGTCCTCCCGTTTTGTTTTGGGGTGACATTGCCTCTGCTGCCTTCTCTGAAGCCCTGCTGCGCTTTGCTAATCATTAACGCCATCGCTGTCTGCGGCAAGAGGCCGAAAAGGGGCCTTGCTGCGCCAGAAGCACAGGAGAGCCCATTTCCCAATAATTTATGGCTCGAACAAAGTTGCAGAGCACAACCAAGTATGCAGGAAAGGTTGGGGTGAAAAATTATTTACAAAGTGAATGCCCTGAAGACACTTGTACTGGACAACAATTACGGCACCTTAATTAACTGAAATTTAGTTCACCCGTCGACTGAGGCATGTCCAGTGCTAAAGTTATGCCACCGCTGCTGTCTACTACTGGTTAATGAATATAAATCAGATGGTTTATAGTTAGTGAACACGTAATAGGCTTGCAATGAGTTGAATTCCAATGCAAAATGCCTGGGGATAGGAACATGCCATCCATAAAATATAAATAAATAACAGATTTACATTGCTCTTCAGAAGAAAACAAAGCTATCCTCCCATCTTGGTATTCCTCCAGCTTGGCAGCCCTGTGCTCCAGCTCTCCAGCCAGACGAGGGATCGATAGGCAGGAATTTAAAAGTCTGGTGGCCCAAGGTGCAGCTGATCAGACGCCAAAACTCTTCTGCGGCCCCCATGCTCCCTTCCAGCCACTAAGCCTTGTCCTACAGGATCGCCATGTGCCTGCTCAGCGCTCCGGGGAAGCCGGGCCCGCGGGGCAGGACAGCGCTGAAGGTGACTCCCCTGCGCCGGGGCACCCGCGGCCGGCGGAGCGAGGAGCGCTGCCTGTGGGGGGCTTTGTGTCAAGGGACGAGGGACGCAAGGCTGAGGTTTCGCTACGGCTCCTTCAGTGAGATTACGAGGAAAAAGCCACCTGCTCAGGCTTCGTTTCTGGAGGTAGCTGAGGTCAACCCTTCCCCATGCCTCTGCAGTCAGCCACGAATGCAGTTTGCAGGCAGGCAAGCAAACCCCTCCAAATTTCTTGCCCAACAAACAACCTCTGCCTCGTGCCGGCCAGGCGCTGGCTGGGGCGGGCAGCCTGGCCCGAGCCCTCGCAGCGGGGCCCAGCGCTGCGCCCTCAGCCCTGCCCGGCAGGCGGGGCTCCCCGAGGCGGGAATGGACGTCGGGAAGAAACCCCGCGTCAGGAAACCCGGCCTCGGCTCCGTACATTTCCTGGCTGCAGAAGCAAGAAATTGCGGACCTTATTTATTGCGCAAATTAGGTACAAGAAAATTATTTTCTTAATGTGAGACTTGATGAATGTTCTCAACTCTCCACCCTGCTAGGAAGAAGGGGTTACAATGAAAATTATTTACAAAGCATGTGCTACCCTGCAGGGATATTTATTCAGGCAGGGGATGTTTCTGCAGATTTTGTTGACAAAGGCAAATCAAATTACATTTTTGCGAACGTTACACCAAGCATCGTGATTCGATATGGACATCAGCCATCTCCTGCCAAAGCCCGCGAAGCAGCCCCGACCTAGCACCCTTCAGCACCTACCGGGGTGGTCATTTTTAGCATTAGAGAACAGATGGGAAAACGCTCTGCAAGCTGTTTGTGCGCTTCTAAATATTGAAGTTTTTATTCCTTTAAAAAGTATAAAAAGCGTTATAAATCCGACATCCAGACTAAAGAAGGTGAATGGCTGCAGGAACACGACGACCTCCCAAGAGACCCTGCGAGCCCCCGGCCGGGTTCCTCTGTGGAGCCCCACAGACCGCAGGACCGGAGTGTTATCCCCGGGATCCAAAGCCCACACACTGGAAACACACGCCAACGTACGCGTACAAGTCTGCATGCGTTTACACACGTAACGGACGTGTAAGGCCAGGGGAAGGTGCGCGAACGCAAGGCTCCCAAATCCGCATTGGGGTGATCAAACCCCAGACCCTGCCTTTCAGAAAGGTGCCCGGCAGGGGCCCAAATCCTAGGGTACAACAGAGGCCAGTGGTCTCAACAGAACGTGATGAGGAAATGATGTAAACCTACGCGATGCACAGAGACAGCCGGGATAACCTGGAGACCCTCTCAGGCTTTAAAATTCGGAGTGCCTTGCACCGTGCCGCAGCGTGGGCAGCTCTGGCTGGCGAAGCCCAAGAGCTCGCTCACCGCTACCACGAGGCAGCTCTCCAGCAGGGCTGCAGGGCCGGGAGGGGCTCGGGAAGCACACGGAGCGCTGCTTGGACTCGCGAGCGTTTCTTGCACCGGGAGGAAGCGGCTCTGAGCTCCTTGCTACCAGGAACACTCACTTCTGCACCACGTCGTTGATCCCCTCTGATTAAACCTGTGGGTCTTAAACTTGGTCTTCAATCAGGTCTTTGAGAAGTCCCAACAGATTACAACATCCCTATGCTTAGCCGTCATAATGACTTGCGAGTGATTAGCTTAACCAGCATTTCGCCCAATTCAATTTCCATGGATGGCCTATACGTACCACAAAAGACGTCCACATTAATTTTTACATAATTAAATCAGGAATGACCCCAGCGCCGATGAAATAAAACCTCAATTCTTCCCGGACCGTGCAGTGCTCACCTCGGCTGCAACCTCAGCTCCCGAGGGCAGCAGAGCCATCCAACTCGCAGTGACGGGCGCAGACCCCCAGCGCGGGGCTGGCACCCGGAGCCGCAGCAGCTTCTTCGCGCTTTGGAAACCAAAGCAGCGAGGGCGCAGGCCGGAGCCGTGCCAGGCGGCCAGAGCTCGCTTCCCTGGCGGCCCCGACCGGGGCTCCCTGAGCCCCTCATCCCCGCCCGGGTCCTGATTGTGCCCGGACACGGAACCAGACTGCGCAAACTAACGAGGGTAATTACCGTGCGTTTCTCTAAACAATCCCCCTTTGAGGCGGCAGCAATTACTCACTTCTACTGTAATTTTAATTGGTGAGTAAACGTGATCTTTGTAGAGACAAAGCCTCATTCTTCTCTCTCTTGTAACAGTTTAAATCAATACTAACCCGGGGCTGCGTGGAAATATTTAATGAAAACTGCTTTGACAGAAAATTGGATTTTTGATGGGGCAAAATATTTGTTTTCAATGGAAGAGTTAGACTTTGTTGAAGAGCCAAAACTTTTTCAATTTTTACTGAAAGGTCAAATTGCAGAACGCAGCCATCGGCCTCGCGCATCCCTCGTGGCTGACGCAGAGATAACGGGACAGCTTGCACGGAACCGCGCGGCGGGGAGGCAGCCCGGGCCCTGGGGGCCTGAGCCAGGAGCCCCGCGAGACGCACTGAGGTCTCTCTGCAAGGGACAATGGCCACAGCCTTCCTGCCACGACTCTTCCCACCGCAACAAGCGCATCCAGGCGCAGCGGGCATCCCGGGAGGTTGAGCGGGAGCTGGTGCCATGGCACAGCGTGGGGCAAGTCCGTCCATCCAAGCAAGCGCCACGCCAGAGAGTTCTGCCTTGTGTTCACCTTGAGGTGAAATTAGCGATGGCAAAAAAACCTTACTCAGGTCTTGGCTAATGATTATCCCATTAAAGAATCAGCTGACATAATATCATTTGGTAGTTTTATAAACCTCAGTGACAACAAGACTGATGAGACCTGAAGCCCCGACAGCTCATCTGCCCAGAGAAAGGGAAGCTGCAAGAACTCGCTGTTCCACCGCACTGCAACTCTTACCGCGCTGAAAAAGTGACAGCCCCCGGGAAGGCGGCAACCCACGCACACCCCCAGAACCCCCTGCCAGAGCGGGGCGGGATGCTGTGGCCATCGCAGTGGGGCCCACGCGGCCGGCCCGGCCCGGCTGGAGCGGCACTGGCAGCGGCACATGAGGGGCCTCCACCGGGCAGCACCGAGGCGCGGCCAGCCCGAGGCGGCGCACACGCGGCACGAGCACCCCTTGCAATCAGCCCGTCGAACCAAGAGGAAATACAAGCGCGTGCCGCTGTTCCTCCGGCCGCCCATGGCTCTCCCGCACCGCGCGCCGATGCTGGCGGACAGCGCGCAGCCCCAGCGCGTGCACCGGGACGGGCGCTGCTTCCGTCCGCCCCGAGCTGCTCCCCGCCAGCCGCTGGCTTCTGCCGCTGGTAAATGCACGTGTATGTAATACATCTGTGTACTCGTGTATATATACCAAAAAGTAGTCAAAATAAAATATCGGCCAAACGCATCGCTACATCCCCGGCATTCAGTATTATGCATTTTGGGAGAAAAAAGAAAAAAAAAAAAAGCTTGCTTTTCTTGCTTTTTTCCCCCCTTGCCTGGGTGTCATGAGCAAGAAATGAGCAGCTGACCTGAGTTTGAATTTAGAGTGTTCATTAATAGGATATTATGCCATATGCTCAGCACACTGTCTTTTTTTTTAATGCAGCCGCCAATTTGAGAGAATTTCTAATTAGTAATGGTATAATGAGAGTATTCAGAGGCTAATGTGGTGGGTGGGGAAGCGAAATAGATCTCTTGGTGTGGACTGGAAATATTTCTGTTCAAATTCCTAGTGAAATAATGA
>VXAA01007450.1:73530-76030 GCA_013399115.1 Anseranas semipalmata
AAAATTACATAAAAAAAAAACCCCCCGCCGTAAAAGGCTGGGATCTTTGACAAATGAAGGACGTTCGGGGAGGTTACATTAACTGCAGGAGGAGCGTTTATCAGGCTGGGGGGAAAGGTGAGGCATTTGGGGCTGCTTAAGCTTAATGCAGGGAACGCCTGGCAAGGAAAACATTTGGGCCGGGGCTGGGCTGCGGGGAGGAGGCACAAAGCAGCGCCGGGGCAGCCGGGCACGCCGCCTCGGCCGGGCTGGGTGCCGGAGGCGGGGGGCTCGTGAACCCTCGCCCCTGCGCAAACGTNCACGCCTCAGGCTGGCGCGGGGCGCGGGACCCTCCCGGCAGCGCAGCACCGGGCACTGCCACGTGCGGGGCCCTGCACGCCTGCAACGCCTTTGAGAAGTGCTTTTGCAGCGTATTCGGGGGTCAAACCATTTAATATCTACTCTGTTACAGTAAATTGGGACTAATGAGGCATGGATGCAGGTCGGTGTTTTGTGGGAACTCGTCGGTATAAATCGCTCAGGGTATTTGGAATAAAAGAACGCTGCGAGGTTTGCAAGCTGCTGAGAGCCGTGTCCCAGGCGGGCACGTGCTTCCCCCTCCCCGCGGGGATAAACAGGAGACAGAGCCGCAACAGCAGCCGTGGGTACCGGAGGGTCCACCTTAACACCTCGGAGCATCCTGCTATTTGAACTAATTCCAAATTTTGCCTCCCAACCCATCCGGCAGCACAGGGACTGTGATTTCACAGAAGAGAAAAGGGACAGATTTTCAGGGGTTTGCACAAAGGCAGGCTGCGGTACACAGAAACGCTCTCTGTCCTACCAAATACCACAAACCTTCTACGTTGGAAAATAACACATTTTCCCAGAAGAACTGGGATTGGTCTGGCATAGACACGGGAGCTGGGTCCTGTGGGGGCAGAAGGCTCCAGGAGAGCTGGGCCGTCTGGTCCAAGAGCATGAAGTGTTCAGAGGGAAATTCCAAACAGCGATGGGGAAACCGAGCACCGCAGGTTGAAACCCGGATTGTGCCTCGCCCTGCGGCAGGCAGCACGAAGGCTCCCCGGGGACGCCATGCCTCGTGCTGCAGAGGGAATGCCGCGTCTCCCACGTGCACCCTCTGCACAAAAGCTGGGGCACATGCTGACTTCTTCAAATGAGTCTTAATTAATCTGCCTTTTGATTGGACCAATTAGATCTTTAACATTGCAGGAAATAATTTTTTTTTACTAATGACTAAGCTGAGAACCGTGAGTTTTCCTCTCTTGTGAAATGCTTTTACTGCGCTACCATGCTACCTTTAAGACAGCCCATAAAGTTCTATGACCACGAGGTCTCTCCGGTGCCTCCTGCGCCTACTTTGCCTGCTGTGACACCCGCAAATATTGCGGAAAGAGACGCCTCAGATGGGCAGTGAATGGCGAGCCCACCTTAAGTACCAAAACCACTTGGCAAGCGACTGCTGTCCAGCTCCCAAGAGCCAACCAAAAACTCCCCCTTCTCTGAAACAGGCTCCCCGGCACCCGACGCGTGCGGTGCTGCGGGCCCTGCTGCGAGCCGTGATGGCATCCCGGTGCCCGCAGCAGCGACTCCAGCACCGAGCATGGACGCGGAAGCTGAAGCCTTCAGAAAGCCAGAGCAACCAGAGGGCTCACGTCTCTACCAGAAACCAGCGACGCTCGGCCCCAGGCAGCGCTGGCGGAGGGAAATCCAGCAGAGCCCGAAGGCAGCGATCTGCTGGAGCCCCCGACCCGCTGCTGCGCGGGGACCGGCCCCGCCGGCAGCTGCGCCGGCATTGTGTAAACCCCGCGCTGAAAATTAAATATTCATAACGCTCATATTAGATCCTAGAGCACCTTTTAGGAAGAAATAAATGAGATTTGCTTTAAAAGAAGAAAAAAGGCACAGGGGCCATGTAGAACCAAGCCGCAGCTTCATAAATAATATGTTTTTATGCCAACACTCAACAATTAAAAGGCTTAAGATCCGTTTTGGAGAATGAATCATGTTTAAATTCATTCTCCTACCCTCATCCATGTGCCATGGAAAATTAATGCATTCACCCAATATATTTTTAGAAGGGATTTATTCCTTGCTCTCACACCAGCCTTATTTTCTAGAGTAATAAATGTGAGCGCGAAGTATAAGCAAGATTTTTTTCCTTTCTTTAAAGTAAATCTCCACCTTGATGACAGCCGTACGCAAGCCCGACAGCCCTGCCGGGTCCTCGCCTCCCCCTGGGCTGCGTCCCCTGCACCCGCCTGCTGACCGCGGGTGCAAAAGCCTTGGTGCAAAGAGCAGGTGCCAGGACAGGCTGGTGTCGGTGGCACTGCTGCTTCCCACGGGCCGCGACGTGTCCGACACTCGGGTAAGCGGGATGAGGGGAGGAAGGGACAGGAGGCACGTTGGTGAGGGCGGACGCGCTCAGGGCCCCAGCCCGGGGATCACCGGGAGGCCCCGCTGCGCGCGATGCGCTCCCTGCTCCACCCTCTGGCACCAC
>VXAA01007450.1:81030-92750 GCA_013399115.1 Anseranas semipalmata
AGCCACCCCGGGGCACAATTCAGCCCCTGCCACCCACAGACCTGCCTGGGCACGCGGAGCTCAGCGCCACCTGCAGCAAACGCTGCCGCTGCTGCGGGCGTCCCACCAGCAGGGCACTGCGGCTAAGGGCTTCTGGAGCCCCCGTTAACCACGTGCAAGGCAAAACCAACGCGCGCCTCCCCCACAAACTCACACATCGCTCCTCCCCAGGTGGTTGCTCTCCATGGAGTCCACCCTACAGGAGACACTCGTTCGAGAGATGAAGGGATTAAACCAAGACTGCTCAAAACGACGTTACGTTTTGGGGATTTCCTTTCTCCTTTTCCGAGCTTTGCACTGCCCAGCTCGCTGGGCGAAGCAGCTTCAGAAGTCAGTGCAAAGCCTGGATGAAACGGGAGAGTTCCTCCTGGCTCTCTGCCTTGCTTGAGGCTCAGTGAACCCTGCGCAGCCTTAGGTGGGTGATGAATGCCCGACCTGGGTCAGAGGGTTTGGTTACACGGCGTAACGCGGGACTCCAGGAAGTGCATTAGTTTGGTTTAAAAGGATGCGCTCAGCGAAGTGAGGCAGGGTTTTCCTCAAAACACGGCTGAGCCACCCAAGTAAAGCAAGCCGGCAGGTATTTTTGCTCGGGAAGTCTGACCACTGAAAGCTCCTGGGCACGCTCCCGCTGCGAGGACGCGGCCAACATAAAAGCAGGACCTCACCTGCTGCTCTGCGCGAGTTCGGGAGAGCTCAGCGCGAGCTGATCCATGCACCCCCCAAGGAGCCTCCCGAAGCCCCGCAGAGCGCAGCCAGCGGCTTTGGGGCCCGCTGCTGTATTAGGAATGACCTAAACCGCCCAGCTCTTCAGCCGCTCCGTCCCTCAGCTCCCCTTTGAGCTCTGATTTTGATCTGTGAAGCGTGTCCCACAGCCCGCGCCAGAGGAAGTTCCTGAGACGACGCATTGTGTTGTGGGCACAGCACTCGCCTCTGCGGGCACACCTCAGGCAGCCTGACAGCTCGTTCCCCTACATTCGCAGAGTTCCCATTTCACATATGTATTGTTCATTATGAAAGAACCTGAATTCCCACACAACATCCTGAATTAGAGCATAAACTGACTGAAGCACCTGGCTGACCAACTGGGCGGCTCCCACTCTGTGCTCCTGATCCAGGGCTCCTTAAAGAGCGCAGCCTGGCTTCTACTTTTAGAACTGAGACTTTATCAAAAATGCCTTAAATACGAACCCAGCCCCCAAACGGAGGAGCCGAGGATTTCTGTTCATCCCTGGAAAATTTGGCCTCAGCTTTCCTTTAAGTGGCATTTTACACTACACTTGCGGCAGCGAAGACGCTTTTAACAAAGTGTTTTCTAAGTAATAAAACGTCTCCAAGTGCGGGGATTAGACATAATCCAATTCCTTTATCAAATAAAGATGCCATCGTGGCCTTTGAAATACAAAGGCAGAAGTTCCCTCACCGTTTCCCATCGCGCACTTATATCACATAACAGGGCTGGAAGGGCAGCCAGCGCCGCCAGCACCGGCACCGCGGCACCGGGAGAACGGGCAAGGGCTCGGCCGCTGCTGCCACCTGCTCGCCGCTCCGCCAGAGAGGGATTAATCCCTCCATTTTGGGTTTCCATCTGCATCGCATCAAAGGTAACCGCTGTCAATCCTGAGACATAACCCACGTGTAAGCGCAGGAAATACCCTGCTTCACTGCAGATTTGGCTGTGACAAATGTAATGCTTTCTTTAGGGTTCTGTTTGTTTAATTAAATTTTATGCACGGATAAAATGTTTTGTGAAATTTCCACTGTGGGGTGTTGTAATTAAAACTGGTGAACTCGATACAGGCAACTATTGTAAAGCTGTCTTTGTCTGCGGGTTGAATTGCCAGCAGCGGCGCTGAGCTCCGCAGCCGGGGCTCGCTTTTGGACTCGAGCGCTTCCCAAACAAGGCGCAGCCCGGAGCAGCGCTGCCCGCTTCGGAGAGCAGAGCTCCATCGCTGTGCAACACAGCTCGTGAGGTTAGGAGGGCTCTCGAACGAAAAAAGGTGCACAATAAGAAGGAAAGGCAAATTGGGACAAAAAATAGCTCCACCCCAAGCTCTATAAAATCACCAACGTTTCTTCGATGTTTTTCACAATGATCTGACCACCCCTTCACTCCAGTTATCCTGGGGGTGGCTGTAAGAAGGGTCCTGGCTGGCACTGCTGCTTGAGAAATGACTCAGAAAGGGCATTTTGGGGTGTCCCTAGCAGATAGGCCATGCTACCCCACCTGAGCAAACGAGAAGAAAAATCACAGGGACAAACTGAAACCACAAGCAACCAGAATAGACGTTGCATCCGTTTTCTTTCCAATGCAACAGAAAGCTTGCACTGCAGCCGTGGGGTGGGACGAGAGGTGTTCCAGAAGGACCAGGTACTTACCTCCCCATTCAGCGGAGGAGCGAAATATCCCAGGGGCGGGCGGCTGGGGCGGCTCAGCGGCACGAGCACCGCCGCTGCGGCCCTGCCGGCACGCGGGGACCTGAGCCCCCTGCGAGGCTGTGCCCCTGCGGCTGACACCAAGCGCAGCGCAGATCTTAATTCTGTAGTATCAGCCTCCCTTCTATTCAAAATTGATTTTTCCTCTAAGTCGTGGCACAAACCCATGAATCAGCCCATGCACCAAAGGAGAACGAGAAATAAAATTAAAAAACATTTTTATGATACTTTTTCAGGAACTAGCAGCAAAACCTCAGCAAGTCACCAGCACTCATCAGAGGAAACGCTTTCCTTTGAATTTTGCTCCACCCTTTGGTAGCACAGTCTATGCAAAGAAACCCTGCAAGGGGCTCCTGTTACAGAGGAGGGCTGGTGGGAACCGAGGCGCCCCGGTGAGCGCAAAGCCTTGTGGTTTTCCACGTTGCCCCGTTTCTCCGTCACTTTATCTGGACGAGCCGGAGCCCCCAGCCAACAGCCTGATGCGCCTTAGTGGCCGGGCTGTTCACCACCTGTTTGAACTGTCAAGTGATGTGGGAAAGCGTATCAATTAACGGCCGTGATTATCTCATCGTGCTGCACATCTGACAAAACAGTGCCCCCAGCCCAGCCTAATCCCCCTGGAAAGCCGCGGGCCGGGCACGGGGCAGCGAGGGCGATGCTTCCCTTACCGCCGCCGCGCCTTCAAGCCCACGAGCTGCGCGGCCGAGCAGCTCCGCTCTGCAGGCAGCAGGTATTCGGGTTCGGTTCCCAGGAGCCTCCCGTACTCCCCCAGCTCAGAAAGCCGGGCCAGCGGCCAGCAAAAGGACCTGGCGTGACCTGCTCTTAACCCCCGAGGAAAGTTACACAAACTCTTTCACGCTCCGCTGGGACCGCTGTGTAGGAGTTGGCCAAAACAATACTTTCCCTTGTGTTTGCCTACCTTATTAAATATCAATTAATATTTATGGCAGTTTATAAACAGCGCAGCTCTGGTTTCAAGGGTGCTTAGAAATCCGATCTCCTCCTCTCCCCCCGCGAGCATTTCTCCTGCTCACTGCCGCGTGGTGGGAGCCCTGCGCCGAGCCCCATCCGGACACGGGCACGGCCCCATCCTGCTCAGCCCCGCACGAGCCCGAGGCGAGGAGAGACACAGCGGCAGTGCAAGCCCATTCTCCCCTTCTTCCCCCTCCGCCCCTATTGACACAGTACTTTGTTTTAAATTACGTTGAATTTAAAGGATTTCTCTGTACCCTTATTTCCCAGGAAGAGGCTTTCTAAAAGGCTCCTGCTGATTAATAGTTGCTGGGCTCCTGCCAAATGGGGGAAGTTTTACATGCAAAGAGAAAATATGTCTCTCCCTCAGCTTGCCCATGCCTTTCCCGTTCGGTGCTTCAGTCTATCCTCCAAACACACGGCCTGTCATTCAAGCCGGAGCACACCGGCCGCTGTCAATATTTCCCTCCCCATCACGAAGATTAACACCAGAGGCTCCAGCGGCCGAGACCGGGGTTTCTCGCCTCTCACCCCAGCACGGCGCGGCGCTTTGCCATGCAGCAAACGCTCCCCGCAGCAGCCGAACACGGCTGAGAGCGACTCCTGCTCCTGCCTTCATCCTCTGCTCATTTTTACTGGATGAATCGACACAGCGCAGATCTTCAGCGCCCCATTTTTCACAGGCCCTTTTAAATTCACTCTGTGTTATTTGTAGCGACTTGGGATACTTGCACTTTAATATTATTAAAAAACAAGGATTTTTTTTTGCCTGCCCTTGGCTTATCCTTCATACCAAGCCAAGTACTGCGGTATACTACAGTAGTGTTTGATGCTGCTACAGCAGTAGCTGTAAAATGGTAGAATTTGGTTTCCTTTTGTTTTCCAAACACGGATCACAGCCAGCGCTTTGTAACCAAGCACACAAGCTTTGCACACACGCGCTTGGTGCCACGCACGCAGCCCGGGATCGAGCTGGTGCTCGGTGCCGATCCCCCGGCACACCTTGGCTGCTCCCTGCCTCGGCTCCTCGCATGCCACGGCACAGAGCAAGGCCTCCACGTCTCGGGGGACCAGCATGGAGCCGCGCTGCCCCCGATGCCGTCTCCCAGCCGAGCATCCCGCTGCGTGCAGCGCGCGACAGCACAGCACAAGGGCTGGAGGCGAGCGGCCCCGGCCCTCGCCGCTTATCTGCAGCGGCTATCGCGGGGAGCATCTGAAGGCGATTAGGTAAGCGGGTGTCAGGTTTAACGCTCAGACAAACCTGGGTGCTTGGCCCGCCAGACCCTGCAATCTGAGAGTTTAAGAAGAGAGGGATTTAGGGCTGGATTCCTTTCTGGGCTTCCAAAAATAAACTTCTGCGAGCCCCATTTAAACAGCAACATTCGTTAGAAGGAATCAACTTAGGAACAATCTGCTACGTTGCTGCAAGCACAAGAAGCTCAGATGATAGTAGGGAATAGCCAAGAAAAAAACAAACCAAACCGATCCCCACTAGCAAATAAACCCCTTAATCTCATGCACAGTTATTTTTTACTCTCTCTCTCTCACGTTCACCTCCCAAACCCATCGCCATTTAATCCAGAAAAGTAGCTATGATGTTTTAATAGCTTAGATCAATAGCAACCCCTTCCATCTTACTCTTTTTTAACCTCCAAAATTATTTTAGGCAAGGCTAGGTTCATTTTACCCTTATTTATTTATTACTTAATCGGTAGAGAACCCTTGAGGCAAAATAGCCTCGTTTGCAAGAAAGATCAGATGCCAGAAGCGGCAGAGGCATAGCCACAAATCAGTATGCAAAGCAGCTCCAAGCCACCAGCATAAAGGATCTCCGATGCAGCACATGCGTTATTTGCTTACATTACTTAACACACTTTAACATGTATTTTTAAACAGAACAATTGTTTATAAAAGCCACAACACGGAAGAGCAAGAAGTGGATTCCAAACCACAAAAAAAAAAGGAAAAGGAATTTATGCAGGGAAGGCGCGTCCATCCCAAACAACGCTCTGCAATAAATTTTCGCCTCGTTAATGCATTCTGTCAAAGATGTCCTCTCTGTCCCGTAAGTGTTGTTCCTACGTTTTTCTCCTAAATCTTTAGCCTTGTTATTGTTCGTTATTATTTAAAAATCTCGTTTACTCTGGAACTGGTAAAAGGTGCTGCATGAGCCTGCAGGAGGGAGGAACTCTGCAGAAACGGCCTGGCACGTTGAAGAAGCGTCCCCAGCTCTGTCCCGCCATAGGTCCGAAGGGACAAGTGGGCAAATTCCGCTAAGCAGGGGCCTGGTGCCCCCTGCCCGGGCGCAGCAGCTCTGCTCCTGGCGCAGACGGGAGGCGGGAGGCAGGCAGGTCGGTGGCCCCGCTGCTGGGAGCTGGGCCAGGCAGGCACCGGAGGGAGAAGTGCCCCCAAAAACCGGGGTGGGCTCCCCCCGTATGGATGCCATTAATCCTGGGTCACAGGGACCGTTCCTACTGCCGGCATAAGGCCATCCATTAAAGCCTTCAGAAATCACACGTGAAGCTTGTTAACTTTTGAATAAGTTGTTCGTTGTTAGAGGTTTTCTTAAGCTATATTTCTGCAATTCCAATGATTAAAGGATTCTCTCATTTCTTTTCCTCAGCCCTACGTAGGGAGACAGGTAATAGATCAATCAGATAGCTGGCATTAAGATGTCACTTCAACAATAGCTTGTTCTGAGCGGGGAAAATAGTTGAGGCTCGGATGAAAGATCTGGGCTGAGGAATTAGCACGAGCCCCCACGTCGTGGGCTGGGCGACGGCTGACGGATAGCACGATACCGGCACGCTGCGGCCACCTCGAAGAGGGAAGGGAGGGTCGGCTAACAAAGTGGTAACAAAACATCACCCATCTCCTGCTCCAGACAAGGAGCCGAGGGGGTACGGCCGCAGCCAGCTCAGGAACAACGGGACTGCGGAGGGACGTTTACGTGTCAGGAAGCTTAAGGCTGTGTCTGAAGGTACCTTTCGTTACTGAATAGTTTTGTTGTCCAGAGATATTTACAGCCCATGTCGGCAGCACTGCAATAAGCCCACAGTACAGGGCTGGTTACAGAATAAAATTACTTGCCTTAACCAAGCATACTGTAAATTTTCAAGAGCCGGCATCCTATTGAAAACGGGGCCTTGCTGCATGCTAGTGTTCGATTTAAGGTAACGCACACCTGGCTGTTTCCTGGTCATTGTCTTTAGGAGAAATCCTCCCTCGTTACGGCATCTCACCTGGGCAGCAAGCAGGGATTTAAGAACTTTCTGCATTTTTTCAGTGCATTGTGGATGTTTCATATGGCTCCATGTATGCGTATAGAAGAGTAGGAAATATGCACAAAATGGGAAATTCTCAGGAGGAAAACTGAGGTAGGACAAGAAAAAATGATCAGAACCACAGAAACGCTAAGCTTTCTGAACAGCAGAGGATGAATGACAGCCAAGAGCGGGCACTTGGAAACAGGGCTTTCCATGACCTCAGCTCTGCTCACTGCGTCCTCCAGGGAAGAGGAAAAAGGAGCAAAACACAGTTAATGATTAATTGCACAACCCAAAGCTCTCCCACAAAAACCCTTTTGACCACGAATGATATTATTCTGCCACTTAATAAAAGCTTACCCCAAATCCTAACATTGATAGCATCAACCTTCAGCCCGCAATGCTGCAGTGACCTGAAGGCAGCGGGTCTAAGGCCCGCTCTTAACCCCAGTGTACAAAAACACTTCACGTGTGACCTGCCGATTGATTTACAGTACAGTGAGGGACAGTGGATTAGCAGTGTGTGTTGCTGGATCAGCCTCCAAGGTAGAAAACAAGCTCAGGCTGCTTTAGATCCATGCGTGGGAAAATTTAGCATCACCCTCTCCGAAGCTCATTTGCAATTTACACTCCCTGAGTTTTTTTTTTGTTTTTGTTTTTTTTTTTACAGCAGCAGCAATCAGTGAATCAACAGTCCCCAGGAAGTCAGCCATCCCAAACTTCCACAGGTTCTTCCTCCCACCATCCCCTGGCGGGCAGCACTGTCCTGGGAGGGGAAGGCCAGTGCGGGCGGGCACGGAGCTGAGCGCGCAGCCTGTCCCCGGCGGCAGCACGCGGCTCCGGGGAGCGGGAGGGAAGGTGCACCTCCCCTGGCTCGGCCAGCCAAATACAGCAGAGGGGAAAACCACTACACAAACATAACGATGGAGCAGTATTTGTCCGTGGCTATCGCAGTGAATTTGTTCTGCTGGAATAAGTAGGCAAGAATTCGCCGTAATCGAGAGCGAGCCCTGCTCCGCTGGGCTCCAGCTGGCGGCAGAGCAGCGCCGGGCAAGCAGACCGAGCCGGCCGCACGGGCACCAGGAGTTCGTCTGACGGAGGTGGAAACCTTCACCTGCTGTGCAGCAGACGATTCCCTCCCCGCCCAGGTGTGCGACGTGTGCCGTTTTTCTCAAACAGATACGGGACCTTTACGTCGTGTTTAAACCCCCAGGGTGGAGGTGCTGTTGTGAGCGCAGCGGGCAGGCAGCGCTGGCACCCGAGCCCGCCGGTGCCTGCTGTGGGCAGCTGGTCTCAGAGCCCAGCTCTTGGATTAGTGCAAAGCAAACGTTAAATAAGAGGTTAAAAAACAAAATAGAGTGCAAGATACTCGGAAACAATAAAAATGTGTTGGGAACTGAAGCCGAAGCAGAGGGAACCTGGAGACTTTTCAGACGCTTAGCAGCGTAATAAAACCTTGTACCAGGGAGGCAATTTGGTAACAGTCACTGAGCCTCAAGAGCCAGAAGCGCTCCTAAATCAGGTCGCGCCGCTGCGCTGGCATTGCACGTATCGCACCAACAGCAGCTAGAGGCCCAGGCGCCCGAGGGACGCGACACGAGGGTCCTCCGACAGCAGTCCCCCCTCCTGGGCACTCAGGCACCCGGCAGAGGGGCCCTGGGACGAAGTCTGCCAGCAGCGCTCGCAGACACCTCCCACCCTTTCTGTTCCTTTGTCTTTTTTTTTTTTTTTTGGCAGGGGAACACCAAGATTCCCCGTAAAGATCATGTTTCCCCTTGGGGGTCTCTAAAGAGATTTCTGCAAATCACTTTTTATTGTTTTGGCTCTGGGAATGGATCAGATTTCACAAACCACCAGGTCCTTCAGTACCTGTTCCCCTGATCCGTGTTAACACCCGTCTTCCCAGCGCCCAGCTCTGGCTGCACAGGCTGACTGCCTCGCTCTTATTACTCTCAGCATCCCGGCCAGGGGCTGTGTACAGCGCGCACAGGCTCGCTGTGTTTAAAGTTTGCCTTTCAAGTGGCATTGCCTTTTCTCTTTGATACCATTGAAGTAAGAAAACACAAACAGAGCCGCTTCCTCTGAGCTGTCTCGAGCAGCATGCGTATGGCGAGAACAAGGAAGCACCGCAAATTAATAAGGATTAGGAAGCAGAGGATGATGTTCGTGATACTGAGAATTCCACTTGATGAAGCAGACGCTGAGCCCACTCGCAGCTGAAGCTGATTTCTTCCTGAGCTGGGGTGGGAGGACCTCAAGTTCTCATCCCGCTCGGAAGCACCAGTGCCGGCCCCGGGACCCGACGCAGCCCAGGCACGCTGGCGATGTTTTGCCAGCCTCTGTTCGAGCGCGTCGCCGAGGTGTCAGCTGCCCACCGTGCCGCAGGCGCGCCAGGCCCCGATCCTCGCCTGCCGCAGCCAATCCACGCGTGTCACGCCTCATTCGTTTATATTGCTAAGTGTTAATGCTGCTAATAAAAGACTGCGTAAGTGCTCTGCTCTCCTCCTCCCCTGGTGCTTTTTGCAGTTTGCCTTTTGCGTTTCCGAACCTGCTCCCTGCCCTCCCGGAGCGCCGCAGCTCCGCCGTCCTGTCCCGTCCCCGCACGCCGCCACCAGACGCGGTGACGCCGCCCTGGTACACGAGGAGCGAGCCCGGCACCGCTGCCAGGACGTGGCCGAGAGCTCCCACGCCACTGGGGACATCACGCCTCGTCCCCAGGGAACGAACCCACGTGAGGTCCTTTCTGCATGGCTATGTAAACACTTACTGCCAACCGAAGCGAGGCCTCGGTACAGCGCGGTGCTGTGCCTCGCAGAGCAGGTGGCCGCGACACCAAGCCAAGGTGGCAGCCGAGGGGACCGGAGGCTCTTCCACCCCGCTGCTCCGAGGCGCTGCCGCCATCCCTCGTCCCAGGCTGGGTATGGGCAGAGTGGCACCGCCCGCACCCTGCGTGCCAGCTGCAGCTCGCCCCAGGCACAGGGAAGGTTTTTTCTGCTCAGCTGTGCTGAGAAGGACAAACTGACCCCTCTCAGTACGGCCTGGAAACCCCCCCACAGCTGCAATTTCAGGTTGTTACCTAAACGGGGCTGGGGCAGGGCTCCACGTGCGGCCGTGGGACAAAACACGCTTCTCCCTCCTCACCCCCTTGCGCTGTGCCGCCAGCCTGCAGCACGAACAGGCACGGCCGGGAGCAAAGCCCCTTCTGCACGGCCGGTGCCTTCTGAGGGCTCCCCAGAGCCAGTAAAACACAAGGTCCGGCGAGATCTGGCACAGCAACGCTCCGAGAACATTCCCCTACACCCGAGGTGTGCGTGCACGCATGACCACAGTATGCACCCAAGGCTGGGATGTCTCTATCTGAAGTGACACAGGCAACAAAAGGGACGTCCCCCCCGCCACCCGTCCCCGTCTATCGAGTGATGCAGATGGGCAGTTCGGGGAGGACTGTGTGCACATATGCAGAGATGCTCTCATGTCCTTTGACCCCTCATCCCTCCATCATGGGAGATCTATAACATTTACAATCCAAAAAACAAAAGAGAAAGGAGAGTAGGGCCAGAATTCATCTTCCAGGCTGACACCTAGCGTTAATTAACGACTTAAAAATCAATGACATAAGGGACAGGCAGCAAATGACACCTCCACGCAGAGCCTGTCTGCTTTCAGGAGCAAGAAAAAAATATCTTTGAGGACAGCGCTGACACGCGCCGCACAGGGGGCCGGGAGGAACAGCGAGGGCAGCACCCGCCTCCCCCCGTCACCGCGAACGTCCCCACCTCGCTCTTCCATTTGCCACTCACCAGAGCGCCATGCTCACGTTTCCCCAGGGCACTGCTCCCACACGTAGGGGAAGCTGGATGTGTTTTAAAGATGATGGGTTTTCACAGCAAAAGTACCAGAAGGTCTGAACGGGAGACATTTTAAAAAGCCACAAGCGATGCTTTCTGCTGTACGTTTTCGGGGACAAGAGGCCGTGCTCTGCACTCACCCAGCCCAGCTGGGTCCCGACCCCAGCTCCAGGTTTGGCCAGGCATCCCGTGCGGCGGTGAAAGCAGGAAGGTTCCTGCTATTGCCGACTTACCCACTCGGCCCGCCCAGGGTCCCAGGTCTTTTTTCCGTTTCTACGCCCACACACCCCATCCTCCGGTGGAAGCACTCCCGATGCCCATCGCCCGGGGCCGGGGCTTTCTCCCTGAGCCCCAGAAGAACCGGCTGTGAGCGCAGCCACGGCGTCGCTCCCGGGGAAGCCCAGCCCGGGTGCCTGCAGCGCTGCGGGCACCACATCCACGCCTCCGCTCGGCGCAGATGCCGACGGCTCCGCTTGGCCGCGGCTCCGGGCGGGCTGCCAGCGGGCCCTCAGCCGGGCGTCCCCACGTGCATTCGCACACAGGAGCGGCAGAAGGGAACTACAGGCCGGGCGCGAGCTGGGGAAAGACGGCCGCGTGTACGCCCGCACTCAGAGGGGCTGCGCTCACTGGCAGCCGCAGCCACTCGTTGCCTCCCCCCGGCAGAGGCGAGGAGGGGAGGACAGCCCTGCAGCGCCCTGGGGAGCCAGCGCGCAGCCCCTGCACACGCGGCTGCAGCGTGGCACCGCTGCTCCCGGCACCCAGCACCACGAGGTGACGGCTGCTGCTCACGAGACGAAACGTGGCTATGGCCAGCCAGGCTTGCAGCTCCCGGGGCTGCGTGGCTCGGGCACTCACACCGGAGGCAGACCAGGGAGGAAGGGGTGGCTGTGCCCTCTCCTGAGGGCAGCATGGGCAACGTTTGTCATAGCGAGAGGTGGAAAAGAGCAAATCAACCGGCAAGTCTGTGCTCCCCACCTGGGACGAGATGCAGTGCCTTCAAGTGAGAGTTGGAATTAGCTGGCACGCAACCCCCAGGCTCAGCACTGGGCTCCCCGCTACCCCACGGCCTGTGCCGCTCCGCACGCCCGGGCTGAATCGCGCCCGCAGAGGCGAGGGCAGCGGCGCAACCCCCGGGAGCCGCCGGCCCGGGCAGGAGGAGCCG
>VXAA01007450.1:92761-133278 GCA_013399115.1 Anseranas semipalmata
AACCTTTCTGGAATACTAAATCTTACAGGAGCTGTAAATGTCAAATTTAAATTCATACTTTGTACCACCTTTGATTTCAAAGAGGATTACACCTATTCGCTGAAAGCAAAGCAACACCAAAGCTACATGAAATGGAATTACGACTACTTAGGCCCTTTTCTATTGCCTCTTTATATTGTTAACTCCTTCCAATTCATTAAGTCTAATCCTTATTAGGCTAAGTAACACACATATGAATAGACAGGACTGGACACAGGAGCATATGTGCCTTTTGTATCACTTCCTGGTTAATCCCTCGCCCGGGGAGGGGGCAGGCACCGCGAGCAGCGGCCGGCCGTGCCCGTGGCCAGCAGCGTGCCGCGCGGCGGGGAGCACCACGGGCGACAGGGCCGCCCTGGCGCTGCTTTGTCACCAATCTGCTCCGGAGCGGGGCTCCCGGGGGCCGCGCCGTCACGGAAATCGCCCAGCCCCGCGGTGCAGAGTGGACACGCGCCTCCTCGCCGCCGGCGCTGTGTCCGCATGCTGGCAAAGCGGGAGGCTTCGTGAGGCGGGGAGGGAGGGATGGGAAATGGGAAAAAAGGGGCAAAAAGAGCTCCCTTCCCATTTTCCATCTCTATTGGCACAAAGCACCCCTAGCCGCACTACTGTCTCCATCCCGGCTGCTTTTTGCTGAGGGGGGCTTGCAGCTCAGGAGGCAAGGACCAGGGAAGGGCTGAAGCTGCCCCTGCGCGGAGCACCGGGGCCTCCGCCTGCCCGAGTGTCCCTGGCACGCTCAGAGCCCGGCACGGCCGCAGGCACGACCCCGGCCGCGCCGAGCCACGTGCGCAGAGGCGGCCTTCCCCTCGCGTGCGCTGTGCGCAGAACGGGGCGAAGCCCTCCTCTGCCGGGCGAGATGTAAGCCAAGAACGACCAGCGTGGAAGTCAGGGGAGCTGCACAGCAGCGAGCGAGGTGGGAATCGGACAAAGTATATAAAACAGATATTGACACAGCACCGGAGTCGCTCCTAGTGTTTTAAAAACAATAAAGCAGCAGCTTGTATAGTCTCTTGCATATTGCAGACATGAAATAAAGCCAAGACAGGAGCTAGAACATCTAATTCCCTGGCTACAAGGAAGAGAGAGTGATTCAGGTTTACAGGGTGCCATTCAGTTTTATGACAATATCTCCTAATACAGCAGGTTTATCAATTGAGCAAAAAGGCACAACGGGGTGTGTTATTATTGGAGCCTAATCTCACGCCTCGGGTGTGTTGTGCGAGGCACGAGGGCAAAAGGCCACACCACTCTGTGATTATCCAACAGCAACGCTCGCTCTGGATGCCGTGTCTGGATTATAAAGTGGATTGGCTTAGGTTTTAAAACGAAATGTTAACATTTGCTGCTTAGGTTTCCACTGAGGATGGATCTCCCTGCTGTGCGCATAAAGCACGAACAGCATATGGGCAGCACAAAGCAAACACCCCACTCGGTTGCCTTGGGTCTCCTCCTCGTTAGGTGCCCGTAGCCCTGGGGTGCCCCATTGCACGTGACCGCACACCTAGATAAGAGGGAATTCTTCTGGACCGTAAGAATGAGCTAAATGCACAAAACGAAAAGCACGAGCACGAGGCCGCGGCACGGGTGGCTCCGGGCTGTGGCGGCAGCTCTCGCCACGCTCCTGGGAGCGGAGGAGGGAGTTTGCCCGCTGCGAGCCCTGCACAGAGCAGCCCAGCTCCCGCGCCCGCTGCAGGACTCAGTTTTCCCATCAATAAAATGGAACTAATGTCTCATTCCTCCACAGATGTTCCCGAGGTCTCCAAAGCTGTCTGAGCCCCCATGCATGCCTGCTCCGCATCAAACGGCACCTGTGCAAGAGACACTGAGCAAAAGACTTGCTGGCGCACCAGGGGAGAAAATCACTCCCTGCTGGATCAGTCCCATTTGTGCCAGTGGGATATACGGGCACATGCTGCGCACCCGGAGGGAGAACAGTACCCTACAGGTTTTAATTAGCACTCTTCCAGAAGCAAAGTTCCTGTCTATTGTCACTTAATTACTGTGTATCTACCCCAACAGACATTAAGCTTTCCCTATGACCTCTCGCTCTCTACACCCTTGTCATTCTCTCTCTCAGAGCCCTGTGTGACACTGGGGAAACATGGAGCAACTTCTTAATTAATTGGACTAATTAGTCTCCTAGATGGCTGGACAGCTGGACCCTATCTCTGCCCTGATCTCCTCGTAGAGGGAACAATCAAATCGCGGTTTGTTTCTCCCGACTTGACAAAGTCTCGGCGCTGCCCGTGATCTGGTTCCTATTAACCCGACTCCCCCGAGAGCGCTGCCAAGGATGAAGACGTTTTTCCCTTTGGCTAATGAAGTCCGCAGCGAGACCACAATATCGCCAGAGCAGCGCCCGGCAGCCTCGGGAAGGGTCAGGGGTTCCCTTCAGGCCCTTTCCCATCTCACAGGGTTCATAACGGGGCTGTAAAACTCCGCTCTGGCTTGAAACCCTCCCCACCAGGGCTCAGCCCCGCACCGTAATTCTCTACAACTCCCAGAACCACCTCAACGCCTTCTTGTTTTAACCCCTTGAATCTGTGACACCCGACAAACCCGATGTATCAGTGAAGTCCAGTATTTGATCCCCAAGAACGGGTACGTGTCTGTTCTGTGCTACACGCACGGCCAGCGCCTGAGCCTGCCGCTGTCCCGGTCCCTCCCGTGCCAAGCGCGGGTCACCTCGCGTTACCTCCAGCCAGGCGGAGCTTTGGGTAACGCTGCAATCGAGAGGGTTAACTGCGCTGGTGGAGTTGCTGTCATTCTCGGAATGGACCTGCACTGTGTTTTGATGCTTTTCTGCCTTCAGAGAGCTCAGCAGTACCGCGGATTTACCTCGGGGACGTGGGGAATGACTGGCCCAGGCTGCCAACAAGACGGGAACAGGAAGAGGAGCGCGGCGCTGGCCTTGAGGAGCAGCAGCCGAGCTGGGGCGAGGGGCCCTGGCCCTGGGCTTTACCAAGCGCGCTGGTACGAGCTCGTGGGGCTGTGCTGGGGACGGGGCACACATCGGCGTCCCCGTGCCTCCCTCTGCCCGAGGGACGGCTCCCGAGGCGGACGCCCGCCTGCCCACGTGCCGACAGACGTCTGTGCCCCCACAGCCGCCGGCAGGCGCAGAACAAGAGGCCAAGCGAGACGCACGGGGAGAATGGCGCAAGCACGCCTGCCGCGGTTCGCTCCACGGTAAGGAAGAGAAGGGAAAGGAGGCGGCTGGCGAGACGCTGACAGAGACAAGTTTAATTTCTGGAAGCGGCACGGCGTGGTGTGGACTGCCAGGGCTCCGGGGCTGGCCATCGGCCTGTTACCCACGCGCGGGGCTCAAGCTCCACGGATTAACCTACGCAGGCACAACCGAGGGCATGGCTAAGCGTGCGGGCGTCTGCACCGACCTCTAAAAGCTCCCCAGGAAGCTGTAGCTCTGCTGGACACTGGTGACTGCGCCCAGGAGCCCCCGACCGCGCTGGGCATCAGGTGCTTCCACCGCTCCTCGTCCTGCCTCGCCTGCTTCTCCGGAGCCAGGGGCTGGGCAGCAGGGCAAGGCCACAGTTTCAGTGTGCTCGTGCCACACATCCACAGGCCACAAACCAGGAAGAAAACCAAATTAAAAATATTTCCTATTTCTGGAGAATCTTTGCAATTCTCGAAGTGCTGAGATTTGATCTCTGATTTGCTACATGTGAACTCCACCTAGAAACAGAAAGAGGGATTTTTTTCACCCTGTCCACATTATTTCCTTAGGGGCTACAAGATGCTCTCCCCAAATGATACAGCTTTAAAAGAGACTGGGAACTGCGAGGATCCATCTGGAGGTTTAAAACAAATACACTCGGTGCATTTTGGAAGCAAATTCAAAACAGCTGAACAATGCAGCAGGAGGGAAATGCGAGACAGCCGCAGTAGGCTGACAGTCGAGAAGCAGCAGAACCGTTAGCTATGAGAGCAGCGGCAGTCGCATAAAGGACGGCTATTGAGCGCTGAAACGGGCACAGCGTAAGAAGCACTTTCCAGAGACATAAAAAGATACAGGCTTCATTTACATCATCACAGAAACCGTGTGCTGGGCGGCTCTGCTTTTGCTGGAACCCAGCCCACTGGCAGGGGCCACATAATTTGGTTGAAAGAAAAACAAGCAGGCAAGAAAACCACTCCTTGAGCACAAAGCCAGACCCAACACACCGCCTGCTCTTCTGCGGTGGGTTGCTGAACTGTCACAGGGGCGAAATTAAACGAGTGAGTGCACCTGGGCCGGCTCTCCCTTCTCGGACTCAGCAGGCAGAAGCTCAGAGAACTTTCCTGAGGATCACAGGAACGGTGAAACAGAAATAGAAGGGGCTGGAATCTCCCGAGCTGCTTAGGAGTACGCGGGCCTAATTCCCATTCATCTATATGCAAAGCTGGGCGTCTAAATCCCCTGGCTTGCTTTCGGGGACTACAGCTGACGGAGCAAATGGTTGCTGCTCTAGGACCTCACGCGGGCCTCCGAGCTGCCAGGTTTTGTGCAAGATTGAAATGAGAATAAGAGGGAAAAGGGAGTAAATAATATAAACGGAAAAGACTATTTTCCAAGAATTTATTCTTTCAGGGCATGCTATGGCAGACAGAGGTGACCAAGTTTTAGGTGCTTTGATCCTTAGTCAAGCAAATGATCAATTATTCCACCAGAGTTGTTCCACTCCCTGGGACAAGTGCTGCAAGACCAGCACAGCTTTTGTGGGTCCGTTATGTTCCTCAAGCAGGGGCTTTGTGCAGCGCAGAGGCACCGAACTCCCGAATCCTCGCAAAGCAAAACACGACTGAAAGAGTGCGCAGCTGCACGATGGTTTGTGCCGCCCGAAAGCCGGGTCCCAGAACAGCAGGGCCTTGGCTTTCAGTGCCAGCGCCACGCACCGAGCTCCTCCGGGCCGGCCTCCAGCCTGCACTCAGACCCAGGAATTCAACAGAAGCGATTCCTGAGGCTCATCCATGACGTTTTGCTGAGAAATAGCACTTTGTTTTGTAAAGACATTCAGCCTTTATTTATAAAACTTGAGTGATGGAGCATCTACTATATCCCCTGGCAATTTTCTCCAATGGTTAATTACTGTGACTGTCAAAACACACACTTCAATTCTCATTTGAATTTGTCTGCCATCGGTTTCCAGCCATGGAACCCAGCTATATATATTTCTTCCTGCTCAGCTTTACAGTCTTTTACTGTCTGTTACTCTTCCCCGCGTTGGTATTTGTAGATTATGACCACGCTGTCTTTTAACCTTTTCTCACGTAAAGATTGGTTTGAACTCCTTGGCACCTGGCACAAGATTACCCTAATGTACTTCTGCACTGCAGAGAGGCCCCAGAAAGGGACAAGGACTGCATGCATGAGGGACTGTACGTATGCAAGAAAGGCAATCAAGCCCTAAAGAGCAACCTGTACAACTCTCTCATTGTATCCGTGCTATGTTTTTTGCATCTTACCTACACAGTGGTCATTTAAACAGGCAGAAGATAACAGTTTACAAGTCAAAGATATCCAAACATCCCTGGTGGTTTGCCTACTGGTCAAACAAATGGGCTAAATCTAGTGCTCTGTTCTTAACCACAGCACCCCCCACCGGAACCCAGAGACCCCCAAAAAGAAGGCGGCCCAGCCCGTCTCCCAGTGACACCTTCGCGCTGCAGAGCTGAGCCCCCGCGCCGCAGCCTCCTTCCCCAGGGAGAACACCAAGTTGCAGCAGTGCCCCCAGAGCAGCTCCCACCTCCCGCCGATCCCAGCTTCCAATTCACTGGCAAAGCACCAACTATTACCTTTTTAACTCGTGTATTTTCAATACATACAAAGAACATGTACAACAAGGTTTTGCTGTGGTCAATAATCCCTGAAATGATGTTTTCAACAAACCTCATTTCAAGTCTAGATCTGGAGTAGAGAAGTGATTGGATGAAAGGCCATTATATGACTGCTGTAATTTATTCTGCAGAGAGCTAAAACCACCAATTATCTGACATGAATGACACCACTTCTTTTTCTTACCAACACAAAGGTGCACAGTATCTATTTTCCGAGATCTAATTTAAATTTTAAAAAACCTCCTATGTTTAAATAAAAGGTGGTGATACAAACCCGCCAGAGTCAGAAACACCGAGCAGAAGTGAGAAATGGAAGGCAAGGCCAGCGCCTCCCTGGGCCCCCTGCCTTTCACCCGGAGGAGAGCGGAGCCGGCTCCTTGGGAAGCAGCAGCCAGCGTCCCAAACTGCTGTGTTTTGCTGCGACATTAGCACTGTTTACATGCAGGCAGAGCTGGGAGGAGTTGGTGTTTTATTGCTTTGATAAGTGAGAAGTGGGGCTGCAAGGAGGGGGGTTAATTTCACACAAGCTAAAATTATCCCTGTTACGCGAAGCAGAGACCGGCTGGCAGACAAGCACGCAGCAGCCACCCCATCGCCGTGGACTGCCTTACGTGGTGCCCTGCCAGCTCCGAGCTGCGGCAGCAGCTGCCCCGGCCGCGCTGCGGAGTTAACCGAAAAGCCCAGGAAACGCAACGAATAAAATCCAAGGCGTTCAGTTAAGGGGCAGTGTCCTCACAGTGCTTCCCATCCAGGATACTTCCCCTAGCTGGGGAAACTGGCGACCCAGTTGCTGGACCAAATGAATTAAATCTCATTCGCTCGTTAGCACTAACTAGAGAGCGAGTGCTTATTTTAGAACCGCAGTTATTGCCCCCCCCCCCCACGTGGACTAACCACCCGCGTGGCCTTCGGGGCGCCCCGCAGGATGCCCCGGGCTGGGCCCGGTGACGAGCTCCGCGGCAGCAGTTTGTGTCCACGCAGCGCGCAAGTGCCGCTGAGGATGATGCTGAGACGGTGCAGAGAGCTGGGGCGATGCTTCAGCTGTTAATTTACTGCTGGTAAAGGCTACTGCTGCTATATACTGCTTTATGGCAAACAGGGCAACACCTTTTAAACTGACAAATGCGAGTGACACGGGAAACGCTTGAGAACATCTTAGCGGTTTGCTGAAAAGGGCTGGAGGAGAGCAGTTTGGATCCTGAAAGATTAGCTTCAATCTTCCACAAAAAAATTACAATCAAGAGCAGGAGGATAAATATAATCACCCTATTCTGAAAAGCTCTGTACATACGTGCATCTGTTTCTGATATTCACCAGGGGAATTGCACGCCTTTGCTGTAAGGCGCTGTGTTTTCAGACAGCGAGGTATCCCCAGCTTTGCACAGGCAGGTGGAGCCCCTTGTATTTGACGAGCGCCGTCCAACAGTTACAGGGGACGGGCTGGGGGAGGTTGGCACGTACCTTCCCCTGTTTGATTCGAGTGCTGATTTTGGGAGCTCAGCGCAGGACGGGACGGGGAGCACACAGGGCCCCGCTTCACCAAGCTGAGCGGCCGAGCAGCCCACGCAAACCCGGGCGCGGGAGCAGTGCTCAGGACGGGCTGGATGGGGCCGCCCGCGCCAACGCACGGCCCCGAGGATCGCAGCGCCGACCTGCCGCACCCGCGAGTCACGGAAACCGAGGTTTAACCTGGCGTTTTGAAACCTCCAAATTAAATGAGTGCCGTAAATCCAGGATGTTACTCTTAAATGTCATTAACATTGCTGATGTCTCAGGTCAAACCCGAGTTTTAAACCCCAAACAAGGCAAAGAAAACATCAGCTCTCTGAGGGGGAAAAACGGCCGTTTCCGGGATAGGGATATACAGTTTCCTAAACTAGTTTGAACTTACTGCAGCAGCTCCTATTTATCTTGAACAATCACTTCATAAACTCCAATTCCAGGACTAAAAAGAAGGCAAACACTTTTTATGGACTGCCTCAGTTCGTTTAGTTCAATTCATCATAGCTTTGTTGGTGTAACTTGTGAGCGGACCCGTTCACGCCGCGCAGCTTTATGCGGCACAGCCCCTTAGGTATGTTAAGTGAGATGGCTCAGAGCTGTCACTTTCTCCTCCTGATGTTTTACAGCCACTGCTGCTGGAGGTGCTTTCTGCTTTTCCTATCATGGTGACATCTGAGTGCCGCTTTCAATGAGACCAAATGGCCAAGTTCTAGCAGGTTTTGGACACTAGGAATTAATCAAAGTTCAACGTTTATGTCCCATGCTCATTCATCAGCAGGAACAGCCAGCACCACTGCAGGCGAGGACACCTGGGCTCTCCTTCTGCTTTGCTTTCCCAGCAATGTGGAATGGGGGAAGTTTGGTCACAGAAAGCCAGTTTGGACCATCACAGCTGTTCCTGCTTAGCATAAACCCCTCAACTCGCCGTCTGATCTGGGGCATGGCACCAACCTGCCTGGGAAGCCTTCATCAGCTGTAAAGCAGCTACATGCGACACTGGGGCAGCTCTGCCCGAGTTAAATGCTGATTATTTTAACCCTCTCCTGCAAGGGTTAGCCAGAGGGCAGGAAGCTGATCCGCCTGCCTTTGTTTTTTGTCACCCTTCTTTATCAGGACAAACTTTGTGCATTTGCATTTTTACCTTAACTGGATGGAATTTCAAACAAAAAGCACATCTGGCTGTTGGCACTACCATGGGCACCGTGTACTTAGAAGGTAACTTTTTCTGGAAGCTTTTCAACATACAAAATTTGGGACTTTTCGGCCTCTCTCTTTGCTGTTTCCTTTCTCCCGCTGGGGAAGCCAGGAGGAGGGGGGCAGCAGCCAATTCGGGAGGCGCATGCGGCTTCCCTTCTCCTCCCTGCTGAAGGCAGAAGACAAAAGAGATGCTCCTGCGACTCCAAGCTCTCGCACACGCGCTGCCCCCGCTGCCGATCTGCAACATATTGTCTGACTCATCCGCGTTCGGGAGCGGGGCCGGCAAGCTGCGCGCGAGGGAGGGCTGCCGGCGGTGCCCGGGCTGCCAAGCCCAGTGCTGCCAGCACCCGCTGCCCTCCCGCGGAAACCCGGGCAGCCGCGCTCGCAGCCCCACGAGCAAGTGCCGAAACCCTTGAGAGATTTAACTCATTAAACTTGCCACGTGTGATGGAGATGTTATCCGGTCCATTTTAAAGAGCTCTAGAAAATAGCTGCTGCATAGTTTTAAAGTGGCTGCTATTGAGATGTTTTAAAGAGGGCGAGTTTGGGTGTACAAGTGCAAGCGAGAGGGAGAGAGCACACATGCAAGCAAGCGAAAGAAATATTACACAAAATAAAGAAGCAATTAAAGGGGGGGAACGGTCTCTTCAGAATGATTGGCTCTGTCTGTGCTGAGAACTGGAGCATTTAACCTTTTGTTTGTGCTTCACCGAAATGCTGCCTCGCTATCTGCCGGGGTCACAACCCGGTCACCGCCACCAAACATCCCTGCCGCGGCCAAGTGCCGTAAATCAGCGGGGCCAGGAGGCGGCGGTGGCCCAGGCCGGTCCCGGCACAGCCCTGCCCATGAGCCCGTCGCCCCTGCAGGTGGCCCTGGGGTGGCCGTCAGGCACATGCAGGATTTGGGGGGCAGCGGCTGCCGTTTGCTTCTTGCTGAAGAACTGGAAGAAATCCAGAGCTGAGCAGAATGGGGTCCGACACAGCCCGGGCAGTGCTCCATCGCCGCAGCACCCGGCTGCGCGCTCGGGGTGAGGCCGTGTCAGCTGTACGACAGGGCTGATCTCCCTGGGAGAGGAGTTGGCCCTCGGGGGCTTCATCCAGGAGAGAAATGAGAATCTCAAACTCTCCCTGCAAAGCAGTTTGAATTCTCAGATAGTATTTAGACTACAGATTGTTTTAAAATTTAGATTTTCATACCCGTAGGACAGAAAGGTAAAGGGGATTGCTTATCCCCAGCCGGCCAGCCCTGGGGGAGAACTCTGCCCCCAAGACGAGGTTAGCTAGCTGCCCCCCTGCAGCCCAGAGGCGGAGGGCGGCCCTGCTCGGAGGCACGCAGCTGGAGCGGACACGCGAGGCAGGCAGGCACCGACCGTGCCCGCAGGAGCCACTTGCCATCGTACGTACTTGGGGCACGAGGGACTGAAGTCTTTGTGTGGGATAAGCCGATGGAGCCACCCTGCTCAGATGAGCCAAAAACCGGCCCCTGCCTCCTTCAGCCCTGCCAGGGGCGGGGGGGAGACGCAGGGCTCTGCTGCCAGGCCCGGAGCTAAGCTGAGGCTTCGCTTCGGCGGGCAGACACAAGCGGCTACAGCACACGGCGCAGAAGCCCTCACCGAGCCTCAGCACTAAGTGAGCCTGTCCTTTCTCATCCAGCTTCGCCACACCTCCTTATCGAATTAACATTAACAGAGATTTTGCCATGTTTTGCCCATACACCAGATGACAGCAACCTCTTTTTAGCAAGCAGTATTAGTTAAGGGCCCATCAATTAAATGCACACACGGAGTAAAAGGAGAATCAGATGGAACCGGGGGGGCTGACAACGGTGAGAGGTGCCCTTTGTGGTCACACAGCACTGGAAAACCAAGCATGGATTTTGCTTTTTAAATGCAGGTTTACTTCTCTGCTACACACACTGTATTTTCAGTTCTTGTGGAGCGCAGCAATAAGCACATATATGTACGCCAAGCCACGTGTATGGAGTTCCCCCATCCAAGACTGGGGGTTACCTTAAGGGGTTACCCTGAAGGGATGCAGCCAGCAGAAAGGTGGGATTTTACATGAGGAATAAACAAACAGCTTTTCCTGCAAGCAAGAGCTTTTTAACCAATGTGAAAACTGCAATAAATAAATGCTAATTTAGTCAATATTCCAGCTTTTCAAAGAAAAATAGAATCCAGAACACCCAAAATCTTGCAATGAAACAAATCAGGTGGAAAGCAAATTTTTATTTTTTATTTTTACGTTTTACCATTTGAAAACCAAGCCTGATTTCTATTCAGCCAAATTCCTCCCTTCTACCCCGGTTCCCAACAAACAATACAAACTTCTGGAATGCTACCAGGAGGGAGGGAATTATTGTCTCCTTGGCAGCTGGCTAAAAAAGTGCTGCGAGGCAAGCAGAGAAACGCACTGCTGCATGGGAAGACCGCGGCGGCATCTATCCACCAGGAGCTTAGCTTATTTATTTACCCAGCAATCAAACAAATTGTTTCACTCCATCTCTCTAGGCTCGAGTCCCCTATTTATTCTCGCGGGCGCTGGCACAGCCCGCCTCCCTGCACGCAGCGGCCGTGCCTGTGGTGCTGCATGGTGCAGGTGTGCTCGCAGTGTCTGGGATACCCGTGCGGGCCACAGGCACGTGCAAACCCTCTTGCCAGCCCGTTTAACCTCCCGCACAAGCGCTGCGGACACCTCTGCTGTTGTTCTTCCTTGCCGTGCGTCCTTTCCCCACGTTACATGGGCTCTCTTTCTATCAGCTCATCATTTGCGTATTAACTCTCGATTAGCTCGGAGCTGGCCCAATTTCTCTGCCCCCTGCTGTAACACATTAATGGAGGATTTGTACCAGCAAAGCGAAACGGTCTCTTTGCCCAAGAGACTTTCACTCAAACATAGCGGCAGAGCAGCAGAACAGGGGCAGGGGCGGCCCCCCCAGCGCTCACCCACGCGCGGAGCAGAAGCACGCCTGGTGGAAGGGCGGCGGACGGGCAGCCCCTCCTGCCGAGGCTTAAATTCAGGACGAACGCTGCAATCAGCAAGCCTGAGTGCCAGAGAGCATCAGCCGAGAAAAGCAAAGCGAGACCCCGGGCCCTAGAGCAGCCGAGGCCCCAGAGCAGCACCCTGGCCCCAGAGGCGCCTCCCGGTGGGGAGGCCCGCGGGGAGCTCCCGCCAGGACAGAGGCCAGCGTCAGGCTTTACGCTTCTTCAATATTTTCCCTCCGATGCTTTAAGGCGTTTAGCAAAACTAGCCAAACCTCAGCAGGCCCTGAGGAAGGAGGCAAGCCTCCGCTGCTCCTCGCAAGGAAAGGGACCCCGAACCTCCTCCTGCTGCCCACTTCGCACCCAAAGCACCACTTAGTAACCTGTCGCTGAGGCTGACCAAGTTTCAGGGACTTCCACCACGAGCCCTCTGGGAATTTTTCCACTCTGGGCCAAGACGTCTGCCAGCGTTCCTCTTCCAAAGCACATTTCCACGACTTGTAAAACGGAGCAAGGAGGGGAACCAGGCAGGTACTAAGCCCCCAGTGTCCAGCGTTCTGTCCTGGCCATGCCCCTGCTTTATGGCTTCCTGACACGTTTTGGTAGCTTGCTCTCGACTATTTTGGCTTTCAAAAACACAAGCAAAATAAACCAAACCCTGCACAACCCCCCAGAGCATTCCCTGGGGTCTGCGTGCTGCCAGGATGGTGCCCAGAGACACCCCGCTGCAAGCCAGGAGCGGGCAAGGGCCGCCGGGCACGCCCAGAGCTACGATATTTCTGAAAGGAAGTAACGACGTGCTGGCACCCCGCGCTGCATCCAGCCACGCTCCCTCATAAACGCAGAGGCACGCAAGGAGATCTAATACAATAATTTCTCAGTATCAGAGAGAAATCAAAATAAACTGAAAAGCAGGAGACAAGCACGTGGCTGCGCTTCCAGTGGGAGGTGGCTCCACCGGTTCGAAACAGCCAGAAAAGCCAACCCGTGCGGTCCTGGTTCAACATCAGGAGTGAAATGTGGAGAGATTTCTGTCCGCAGATCTCTCACTTAAAAAAAAAAAATGACAACCCATCCTAAACATTCATAATGTGCATTGCTAACTGCATATTGCACCTCCCATCGTTTGTATGACAGAAAAGGAACCTAATCCTGAATCTGAAAAACTATGTGATGGAGGATTTACAGTATTAGAAGGCAAACAGTGGCAGGTGTAATTAGGAGAAAAATTTGTCATGCTCTTGACTCTAGGAGAGAATGAAAGGTCTGGAATAGCAATCTCCCAAGTGTTTACCCAATGTGAGCGCACACAAGATGGAAAGCACATTTCCGACCACGGACAGATTAATATTTGATGCCAGAAAGAGAAATGCACGCTGTTCATGTTTATTTAGGATATTGTGAAATACAGTGAAATTTGCAATTTTATTGGATTCAGGGGTTCTGTGTTTTTGAAAAGTCCTAAGCTACTGTATGTTGTATAAGCAGCACATACGTTAGGAGTTTAGACATGCCGGCTGCAGAGAATGAAAGGGCTTCCCCCTCCCCCTGATTTTAAAGGAAAAAAATGATATAAAAAGATTAGCCGCAGGATAAACTGGGAAAACTCCACTGAGCTTTCTGTGTCTCTTAATACTAATTTTAGTGGCTAGGACTGACACAAAGGAAAATTATATCTAGGTTACTTTGTCAGCCGCTGCAGCCCCGCACGCGGCACCGAAGCGGCACGCTCCTGCAGCGGCGAGCNCTGCCGCCAGGGCACGGTTCAGGCACGTGCGGCGCTGACCGCGGGCCTGCCCCGAGATGGGTTCCAGCACCAACGGCATTTCTGGAGCTTTGTTACGTACAGACACCCAGTTCTGCCCCCCTAATGTCAGTGTATTTTTGGGAAGCTCTGGCACCCTTTCCCAAGCACGGTTCAACACTGAGGCTTTGCCACAAGGATTCCCAGGGCGATGAACAGAAGAAATCAGGGTGTGAACATGGTGTAATTATCCTTGCCTGCTCTTCCACCACCTCGTGAACCAAGCTGGCTGCAGAAGTCGTGCACGCAGTCTCCTCTTCCACAGGAACCGCACCGACCGCCGGCTCTTTGCCGTACCGCGGAGCGCTTCCACTAACACCTTCTTCTCCAGAAGTTAAAAATTTGATCACCACTAAGACAAACAACAGGGGCCTACGGACATGTATTAACGACATATAAACCCCTGCCCACATCACGACCCTTCGTTACAGGGCTGACGTTCGTGAGCCGCGCTCTGGCTGCTGGTGCTGGGTGCAGCCCCCTGCATGGAGGCCCGGCAGGGGGACAGCCGGGCAGCCTCGGGCGGCCGTGCTCGGCCCTTCTCCCTGCTTCGACACGCGTCCCCTCCAGCGCTGCGACACACCGCTCACCTGCCCCTTTATCGCCCTGCAGCTCAGGGCCCTGGAAAGGCAGCCGCTGCTACCCGCTTTCTGGCAGCAGCGTTGCAGCGCTAGTATCGGGCCCAACGAAGACCCGAATTTCTGCACAGGGGTGGTGGAGGTGAGGCCGGGAAGAGCAGCACCCGGCTGCCCAGCCACCCCATGCACGGCAGCACGGCTGCCCGCAGCCCTGCCGCAGCTCCCGCCTGCGAGCGCCTCGTCCCCAGAGGCAGGCTCAGCCTCCCGGGAGGGCTCGGCAAAATGAGGGCAGGGCGAGAGGCTGGGCTGCCGGGGACAGCGTGCGTTAGGGAGAAAAGGAAATCGGGACGTTGTGGGTGAAGAAAAAGGAGGCGGTTTGCTTCCCTCGTTCCTCTGCCCAGTTGCGCGCCCAATAAAAGGGATATATCGTTCTCCTCCACATCACTGGGCAGCAGAGGAGGTGTGTGACAGCCCCCGTATTCCCCGCCCGGCCCGCGGGGAAGGAGCGGAGCGGGACGGGGGAATCTGCTCGCTGTGACAGAGGGGAGGGAGAGCGGAACGGAGGGAATAAAGGGCAAAATGGAGGAAAAGGCGCTGAAGGAGGCAAAACCTGGGAAGGAGATGGAGCTCTGCAAAAGGCAAGGAAGGAGCGAGTGCCGAAAGCAATAAATAAGAGAGGTTATTAAAGAGAGTGAAAAAGAGAGCGGGAAATTGTAACGGTACACTGTGGAAAGGGAGGAGGGAGAGCAGGGCAAGGGCTGAGGCGGCAGGAGCCGTGTGACGGCCACACGGCGTGCTCGTCCGTCCGTGCGCCCAGGAGGCTGCCATCCGTACAGGCACGCCATGTGCCCCCACAGGCTCCCGAGTCGGGGACCCAAGCTGGGGGAGCTGGGGCAGCCCCAAGCGCTTTGGAAAGCAGGCACACCATCACAGCTCTTAAGGCAATTAAAAAATGAGCAAAACCAATTCATTAGGCCAGGCGCGCCTTGGTGGCCACCAGGCAGAGGGGACAGGAAGGTGCACGGCGTCCGTGCGCTGCTCCACGGGCTTCCCGCTTGCACAAGGATCTCGTAGCTCTGCACTAAACCCCAGGGTGCAACCACAAAAGTCTCTGAACTTTAGGAATTAAAAATGCTCTGAGCATCGCAAAGGACTATATTATCTGTGAGCGCGTATCACATGCACAAAGCCCGATTCCTTTATATAAAACCCACGAAAATACATTTTCTATAGCTGCGTGTGTATACACACGCTGAAGTCTCTTAAGAGGTTTGCATGAGACAGACTTTTCCATGAACCCTATGCAGCTAAAATTAGTATGAAAATGGTGGTGTTTCATAAAAGAAAGATATGTGGATGCCCGTAAGTGCCATTTTATTTCTCAGTGAGAGGATAAAGTGTTTTTTCCTACATAATTTTTGATGTAGAGGCTAAATTAGGCCCGAGAAGAGGGACAATACAACTTTAAACATCATTAGTATTCAGTCTACGTAAGCCAACCAACAGCAGTTATGTATTTTTGCAAGTATGCATATAATTTATTGTGGAGAACACAATTTACATGGGTAGTCGATGCCTGTTTTATAGCCTCACAAATAGATGTATGAACTCAAGCATATAATGGCTCAACCAGCAGGCGCAAATACGTTCTAAATCTTCTAAATGTGCTTCACAAAAATGTAACTGAGGAATATAAAACAGATCAATTCTTGCATGTTATATATTGGTTTTTGATTTACAAATCTAATCTGGGAAATTTCTTTAGAAATGAGTGGATTTTTTTTTACTGAACTTCTTTTACAGGATTGTGCCAGTCAAATCCTAGAGGATTCCCTTCGGTATATGACTGGTTTTATTTTTTTATTATTATTTTAATCTATTATAGAGAATACAGTATATATTTGTAGCACTTGATTTCATAGCTTCCTGCATGTCCTAGTGCTAATTTCCTAAGGAAACCCTTTTCCATTATTTACAAGCTCATAACACACAGTGTGTTTTATCTATGTTCGCCCTAATTAGCTTCCCCAAAAGAAAAGGGGAAAAAAAAAAAGAAAAAGAAAAAGCACATTACTGTGCGGATTCCTGCACATCCTAGAAAGTTGGCAGTTTCATTTCTAATTCAGGTGCAGGGGGAAGATAAAATCTGGGTGTCTGGAATAAAACACATTTCTAATGGGATGGAACGACAATCCCTTATTACCTCCCACCATTTTTCTCATAGTTTTGCTCCAAGTACAGCAAATCCCTGTGCTATATTTTTTCATAATGTATAGCTTGCTATTACCTCTCAAGAACAATTTTTATAGAGAGGGTGCCCTGTTCAATAGATCTGTAGTGTCTCCAAGGGGGAATTCACACAGGGTTTTATTTATGGTTACACTCAACTATACCATGTTGCCAAGCTTTCCCCTTTGGATTTGTCAAAAAATATTCCTTTCTCCACCAAAGCCTCCCCATCACATGGGTATTAAGACATAAAGGAAATAATTATTTTGCCCTTTTTAAGACCCTTATGGCACTTGTCTGATAGAACATCAAAAGAATAATAATAATTAGAAGAACAAAGTTGGATGTTTGAATCTCAGAGAATGAATATTCCAAAACACAGGTTTTGCTTTGAAGCACGGATTATCTAGAATCTCCAGAAAGATGATTGTTGCTCACTGATTGTATGTTTTCAGACTCACACATGAAGCATTAATCTGTCTCCAAAGGTTTCCAGTATCATCGTTGCTGATACCAGAGGACAAAAATTAATTCTACCGTACCCCTCAAGTATTCCTCAATTTAGATTCAAATTTTTGCCGTTTCCACATACAGCCCAATATTTTCTGTCAAATTAATTATAAAATAAAAAAACTCATAGGATCTTAAAAATGAAAAAACTGCTTATCATTAAATAAAATAACTCCACCTTGCGACGACCTCCCCTCCAGCATTAACTGCCCTGGGGGCTGTGTGTCTGAGCGTGTCTGTCTGTCCCATGGCAGTTGCCTCGCTCATGGCAAAGCCCCCGGGAGCAGGGCCGGGCACTCAGCCCCGCGCAGCCGCCGCAGGGCTCAGACGAGGGGACCGCTGGGCTCCGGGCGTCGAAGGGAACGACAGAGTCCTGCTGTCCTGAACTACTCCGAGACAGAGCGACGTAGGGGCTCAGCTCTGCAAAATAATTTATGAGTCATACTTGGAGGAAGAAAGCAAAGGCACTTAGGGGCTTAGTAACGTTTTTGTTTGGATTTCCCAGAAAAAAAGAGCAAAGCCCTTTGCTTTGAATTCCTATGCAGCAAAGCCAAAAACACCCTGCAAATGTTGCCATAATTATCCAACAAGAGTACATTAAGAATACCTCTCTTCCCACTGGCAACAGCATCTGATTTTCAGAAAATAATGCACTATTTCTATTTCTTACAATTAGCCTATGAAAAGACCAGTGTCCCGAACGGCAGAAGTTGAGGAAAATGGCAAGCACTCCTATGACAACAATGGTATTTCAGATTAAAATCCACACGTTTCATCACCACGAAATAGCTGGAGATTGTCTTTTCCATTAGAGTAATTTCTACAGAGGATGCCCGGGGACCTCAAAATCCAGCCCAGCTCCTGTTCAAGGCCTCCCAGGAACACCCAAACCACCTGTTCTTCTCTCCTGGTGCAGGATCGGGTTTTTAATGCCTTTAAGCTGGAAGTGAAGCTCAGAGAAAGCAGAGCCCCGCGATGCCCTATTTCTTCCCCAGGCTGTAAGAGCAATGACCGCGCAGCCACCAAGGGGCGGGTGAAGGCACCGGGCACCCGGCAGCAGGCAGGGCAGGGCAGGGCAGAGCTGCTCGTGGCCCCCCAGGTTATTTGCTGCCCCCGCGAGCAACGTGCTGCTGCAGCCTGCAGCACCTGGGTGCCCCCAGTCACGCGAGGGCTTTTGTTTTATGCGACACTGCCTCGCCACGCGACACAAGGCGATGCAGGCAGCCCCTCGCCGCCACACCGCAGGTTTGCCTTTGGCAGGGGCGGTGGAAAACAAGCCTCCCAGCAAAGCTCCCCCAGGCCTGGCGGGGCTGTGCCTGTGCACAGGGCTCGGCTGCCAGCTACAGAACAGCAGCAGCAATTAAGGAAAATCTGGCAAATTTGAAGCCATCCATGAGCACGGGGCAGAGCCTGCAACGGTGAGAGCAGCCCTGAAGGTGGGACGCGGTACAGCTCACGGCAGCACCTATGCCAGCTGCAGGACAGCAGCTTTCAAGCCAGGTATTTACACACTGGGAACTTAGAGGGGGCCCAAACTCGCTTCCTGGAGGACATGAAACATCACCTTGAGGACTTTGAATAGGGACCTTGAAATGGTCAATCAACAGGCCGTGGAAATAGCCAGGAGGAAAAAAACTCTTGGAAGTTAAACGAGTAAGATGGAGAAAAAGCCCTAGGTAGAGCCAGTTCCATTTAAAATAAGAAAGGTGGATGTTTTTCTGCCAAGGAATCCCCGTTCGCCTGGGGACGGTTCTCCCAGGCTGAGGCCGGCGAGCTCACGCGCTGCCCAAGGCCCGGCTCCAGGACGCCCCAGCACCCCCGGGGGCTCGGAGCGAGCGTGCAGGGCCCCCCCCCACCCAGCTCGCGGAAGTGCAGCTGGAGTTACGTCTCCAGAGCGAGGTACGAGGAGTACCCGCACTTCATTTTAATTGATCCTGCCAAGCAAGATTGATTATCTGCGAAAGGGCACATCAACACTGGAGGAGTAAACAAGGATCTCGGCCGGCGGGAAGCAGAGATGCCGCTAGGCAGTCGCGACTGCTTTCAGAGAGGTGGAAACACGGAAATCCAGGGAGGCTTCCATAACACCTTCTGAACAGAGGGGCAGGGACGGCTCGCAGAGCAGGGTGGCACTGGCGGAGCCTCCACGCAGCGCCCGGCACAGGCAAGGCCAGAGCAGGTCTCGGCTGCCGCCACCCCACCTCCAGCAGCACCCACCCCACAGCCTTCTCCGAGGGCCGAGGTCAGAGCGCGGTGCGGCTGGTCCCGCCGGGACAGCCACGCTCCTGAAGGCCACCACCAGCTCGGATGGGCTTGCCAAGAGGACGAAGGATGCCACCAGCTTGCCAAGAGGACGAACGGCCCAAAGCTGCCCACGTGGAAGTCCCCGGTCGGATCCGCACCGCGAGCAGCCAGCCCGCCCGCCGGGGCGCTGGGCACCACAACCGCTCTGTTATCTATTCCCTGCTTCCCAACTGCCGCTCTGCCAAAGCGCTAAAACCAGACAACCTCTATCTATGGCTGCAAGGGGAAAAAAGTTCCTTCTCCTTTTAAGGCAGGCTGAAACAATTATCATGTGAAAATACACACACGCAGGGAGAACACGCTCGCTGAAGTCACATCCTGTTCGTTCATTACAGTAACAAATGTGTTTGACAGTAATTATCCAAAGGGGAGAATTCCAAATCTTCTCATCTTGCTCTCTCCTAATTAATTAATAGTTTAAATGTCATCATGATGGGAAGTGCTCATCAGAAGCAGAATCTGCTGCCATGATTTACAACTCTGCCTCCAAAGGCTCTGAAGCAGTGGCACCCCGGGGTTAAATTTAATTCAGAAACGTAAGGCTCTCATTGTGCTCCTAACCACTTTGGCACTGAAACTCCCCCATTGCGCGAACGGTGTGAAGGGAAGATGCGGGTGAGCACTTCCTTCCCCTGCATTTTTTTCCTTTCATCATTAAGTTGGAAACTGAAAGATTAAATTAAAATTAGTCGTTTGTCAACTTGTTACAGATTTGTTGCGGATGGCAATCGAGGGACACGCCTGCTGCGCTGCTGAGCAGAGCTAGCCGGAGAGGGGCCCTTGTGCTCAGCGAGCACCAGTGGCAGAGCCTCTAATCCCGGCTGGAAAGGGAGCTCAGCACTCCAGCCTGGGAACAATGAGGGGAGCGATGCCGCCTGCTCGCGGAGAGCGACGCGTTCCTTGCTCCCAGACAGCTCCCCCCATGCACTGAGCATTTAGCCAATTACCCAGCACAGCTCTTCTCTCCTAGCAATCCTGGGCTGGAATAATTAGAATCCGCACTCAACGCAGCCTCTCCAGCTGCAAGAGGTTTGCACAACGCCAGCACCGCGACTGACGGGAGCTAAAGGCAGCATCCGACCAAGGCGTCCCGCAGCGGGGGCTTCTCTGAGCCCACGGGAAGCCCTCCGAGGTCTCTCCCCAGGCCAGGAGCAGCCACTGCCACCTTGGCGTGCCACAAACCACGCTCCCGAGAGCGGCACGGGGAGGCAAGCGTCCAGACCGCTGAAACCTGGGCAGCTTTGTGAGCCTGTGCCCGGGCAGCGCCGCCCCTGCTCCCAGCACAGACCCCGCAGGAGCAGGTTTGTCCCGGAGACAGGCATCCAGGGCAGGGGAGAGGCTGAGGTGCCCACCGGTGGCTGTATGAGACACGAAGATGAAGTGACCCCTGGATGCCAAACTCTTCACGCGCTCACGTTAGGAGAGACGACTGCTGCTCCCGTCCACGGGCACGGAGCAAGCACTCACGCATCACTGGGAACTGAAAACACCGGGCCCGAACATGTCAACGCAGACACCCGCCAAAGGGACCAAGACGTGGCCGGTATAATAAAGTATCGTTGGCTGCACGTTTACGCTGCTGGGATACGTGACAGGGCCAGACCCCACAGTGCCAGGCGTTGTACAGAGCTACCTGGCAATGCTCCCTGCAGAACGAACTCAGGATTTATGCCTGGCTTGGTACCCACCGGAACCGCACGTAGAGCCTTAAGGGAAAGTCCTCAGAGCACTAAGCTGCGAACCAGAACTGCCCAAAAGCCTTAACAATTAACAATTCCCCACCCTTTAGAGCTTTTTGCAACACTAATTTAACTTAATACCAACACCACCAATGTGCTTTTCAGGTTCCAATGAAGAACTCTGCCCACCTCATTCCAAATGAAACCCCGAGCACATTGCCACTGGCACCACGTGCCTGCAGCCCAGCACTTGTAAGAGAACTCGCGCTCGGGGAAAAAGCCAATCTTAGGCATTCAGACAGCCTACGTGGTACTGGGGAATTTCAGGTACCCAGAGGCCACCTGGGAACGTGATCTCCAGAAGACCCCCACTCCCACACGGGTACCCAAGTAACCGCTTGATTTGCGGATGATGCTCAGCACCCTCAGGGTCCCATTCAGATGCCCAGCAAGTCTCTGGGAGCGGTGAGCGCCCTGTGCCCCGCTCAGCTCACCCTGGCCGGCAGCAGCGCGGAGGGAGCCGAGGCTTCCCGCTGCAAGGACGGGGCCCGACCCGACGGCGGTGACCTGCCCGGGCGGCTCAGCCCCAGCCCGCGGCCAGGGGATGCCGCGGCCAGCTGCGTGTCACGCAGCCTGCCCTCCCACACCCGCACAACCCCACCGGCCTTCGCCTCCGCCACCTTCCTTGCACGCGCACGCACAAGCAGACGTGTACGCGTTTCTAATCCATCAGGTAGAAAAAGAGAAATTAGAGATCTTTGCCAACTTTGCACGTTTGCTCCCTCCCCCCTTCCATAAAACAACTCTTTTACTCCCAGTAAGGACTGGGGGTGGGAGCTTGTTATTTTTCTATTTCAGATAAAAGGTTGGCAAAAGAAGAACCCGATTCATGTCATTGTATTTCCTTATTGTCTGCATTAACCTTCCCCATGGTTACTTGTTCTTTGTAATGTTACACTTGTCTTGCTGCAACACATGAATACCCGAGCCAATTTTGTCATGCAAATGAATTCAGTTGGATTGTAAATTGTGTGAAGGAGCATTAGTTTATCAGGAACCCGCCTGCATGCTGCACCCAACTGATTTCTCCTATTCACACCAAGAGTGCAATGTTTTCTAGTTGATCCTGAATGTCCATTCGAAAGCAGTTGGTTTTATTATTATTTGTAAGGACTTTTACATTTGCATTTACTTATTTATTCAGTCAGTCACAAAGCTGTATTCCCTTTCTAAAGCCTGATTTATATAATCAAAAACCACTGCTATGCCATCAAAAACGAAATATTACCGCAACCCGTGTTTGTCCTTATTGTAAGCCTGAATGGAAGGCTTGCACCCGTGCTGGTAAGGAGCAGATATTACAACCTGGGAGCCGTCAGGTAGATATCATTGTTGGCATTTCACGCTATAAAATGAAAATACTTCTGCTGAGGTCAATACCTGTATGTAGAGTGACATTTCTTCAGCCAGCCCCAGGGTTACCACCCATGAAACCAGTGGAACTGCCCAGCCTCCCCTTCGCTTCAAGCCCAGCTTTGCCAGAGGCTCGCAGAACCCTGCGCTCTCCAGCCGGAGCCCAAACCCGCGATCTAATTTCAGTACCGCTGGCAAAGCTGAAGCCAGGAACCCAGACCAGGTATCAACGATCACCTCTTCGGCCTGCCTTGATTTGTAGCGAGACACAGAATTATCAAAAGTTGGTGGCAACAGCAGAACAAACTCCAAAGCAAGTGCAACAGCCCTCCTGCTCTTATGTCCCTGCAGCCTAGGTGCTGTGTCACCGGGAAGCTTCAGAAGTGAACCCAGAATTCCCATTTCCTCACAGTTCTCTGCCAGAATTACAGACGGTCGCCATGCTGCTAGGACCTGCTTGCTCGCAGCGGACTGACCAACACCTGCAGCCACGCACCTCGCCTTCCAGGTGCAGCGGGGGGATGGCAGGGGCATTGCCCCGTCCCCACGGCCCCCGGGACGCGCTGCACCGCTCCCCGTGCGCGAGCACAAAGACGAGCGCCCGGTGCTTCCATACGGGTGTCGCAAAGCCTGCGGAGCCACCGGGAAGCCTGCGACGCCAGAGCACTCCGACGGGACCCCAGCGAGGCGTTGTTCTGTCCCAGAGCGCCACGACTGCCCCATTTCCAGAACCGCCCCACGTTGGTGGCAGAAGGTTCGCGTGAATTTTGCAAGGGCATGAGAGCACCAAGCGTGGAGGACGGCACTGAGCAGTCTGCGGCGCAGAGGGGAGAGCAGCACGAGGGCGGCTTCATCCTTCTGGGCACTGTGCTAGCAGATCTGAACCGAACGGGCCGGGAGCTGACCCTGGTTTTTGATCTCGGGGGACTGTCCCATCTAATCAGCCTAGAAATACAAAGGGAGATCAGCAGTAGATCCCCGCACTGCGTGCGCCATATGGACAGCAGATTAGGAGCCTCTGGGGCCGCTAATCCAGCACAATGACTGAAAAGGCCCTCGGCTGAGGCATTAAAGCAGGGCTTTGGGACCTGGGCTCTGGCAAAGCAGGGCATTGCAAGCAAATCTTCACAGCTTCACCTGGTTTCTGGGCCTCAGTTTCTCCAACGGCAAGAAATCCTCTGCCTCGGAAGGGCATTGGAAACTAATTCCAGTTTAGCAGGTACTTGTGAAAGCTCCAGGTGAGCAGTGTTACAGGTGTACAGTGTTTTTTAACAAGCTTGCCTAGTAAAAGCAACTTAAAGAGTGTGCTTTATCTGTTGCAGACCTGACTTGAATTGAACATAATTCTTCCCCCACCGCAGCACTGAAGATAAAAAGATCAAACTGTAGGCAACAGAGGATGAGAAGGGAAAAGAGCAGCACCTAGAAAGAGCAGCAGAAAGGAGACTTTCATCCCTTTGCAGAACAGCAATCTAGAGGAAAAAAATAGAAAGGGAAGGCAAACAATGTGACGGCACCGATGAAGACAATACGTTTTGCAAGGGAACTCGGACTCGTACTGCTCCGTCCCACCCTTTTAGATTACTCCGCACCATCTCAGCACCATCCTCCAGGGAAAGCTGGGGCCAGGGTGGGGTTTTCCAAAACAGAAGTTATAACTCAAACAAAAATGACATTCTTCCTCTAGAGGAACGAGGACAAGTCCTTTCCCTGGCCTCCACCAGGGTGTTACTCAGCAAGGAATGACTGGGCTTTTGGTTTCGCGTGCCCGCCGCAGGCTTGAGCCGATGCGCGGCGCGGCCACGCTGCCTGCCGGCACAGCCCAGCTGCAGACAGATGTGCACGGGGGTACGATCGATAGGGAGCAGCGCTGGTCACTCTGCAGTAAGCTTCCTCTGTATTTATTGTCAGTCTTTGGAGTAAATAGGTCTTAAGCTTGTGGCACGTCATTATAACTTTTTCGAAATAATGATGCTGCCTTTAGTTTTTTTGCTATAATTTATGCCCAATGCACTAGCGCCAGTCACTCAATACTGTAGAGTCTGCAGAGGTGGAGATAGCCCTTAATGAGAAGAGGTTTTGCCTTTATCTCCTTTATACTTCAACCATTATCTTCCTCCAGTCTATAACCATGCGGTTACCACTGACAATAATGCTCAGAGGCAACAAATGCTGATGAGTTTTCTATGCAGTCTTCACAATAAGTCTATCAAAACAACCTCGAAAAATTATGAACCCTAGTGACAGACAAATAGAACCAGCTTCAGCACGAATTTACAGCCCAAATGCAACGTTCCTTTTAATTCTTCAGGCTTTTCTTATCTCTGCTGTTCCTCTTCTGGCTAGGAGATAACAGTAATTCTTCTGTATGCTATTTTTTTTTCCAACTGAGTAAGATGTTCCTCGTGTCTTTCTGCTTGCTAAAGATAAAGGGTTAAAGACCAACTTGTGTTGGTCGCTTTGTGTTGGGGAAAAAAAAAGTAATCAGTATTCAAGAGATTGTTATCAGAGGTAAAGCGCAGAGAACAGTAATTTTGCCTGCTTCAGTTAGGTTTTTTCTTTTTTTTTTTTCTCTTTTTTTTTTATGAATGCACATAATGCCTGGAGTGTTGGGGCCAGATAAAAGAATTAGTGGCAGCGCAGGGGGACGGAAGCACAAAGTACACCGGAGAATTAGACTGTCTATCTTTGTCTCTCCCAGCTCATCCAGGCAGCCGGGGCTCACAGCTCGTAAACAATTTAATCTTTTTGCTACAGTTAAAATACAAAGACGGCAAACCTCCTTCCTCCCAGACCAGGAGGGGGTACGGCAGGGTGGGGTGGGGGGAGAAAGGAGAGAAAAGGAGGTGGCAATTGTGGAAGGGAGAAATCAAAAAGGGCTGACACAAACTTTTCTGCCTCGGTTTAACCTCTCGCCTTCCACCATCAGCATAATTTTCCAGCCAGAAATTCAGGAGGATATTTCATCCCAGCAGCCAGCCCCACCTCCCGGCTCCTCCAGACGCTTTCCCCATCCTCTCTCCTCTCCGCCTCCCCCATCCCCAGCTCAGCAGCATCCCATTGTCGGAGGCTGAGAATTCCTCCCGCTCTCAGGTTAAAAAGCTAAGCACGTTAACTCACAGAGGGAGAGGGAAAGTAAAAAGGACGCGATGCTTCTTCTCCCCACCCCGCAGGATCATGGATTCAGGCTCTGCAATGAAAGTACAGCGCGGTGGCGTGGCACGCGTGGCCGTGCGGGAGGACGGGGAAGCCACCAAGGGGGCCGGCGGGAGGGAGCCCCGCGGGGTGCGATGGCCCGGAGCTTCCCCCAGCGCTGGGAAGGACAGGAGGACGGTGCCGCACTCCTCGTCCCCGGGGACCACGTCCCGCACTGGAGCGGCCAGGCAGTGGCAGAAAGCACCGCACGTGCCCGGGCGAACGCGGTGAGCTCGAGGCTGGGCTCGGCACCGCACCAGAGGGAGACAGAGGCAAACGGCTCCGGAGCCTTCCCAGACCAAGGCGCCAGCTCTGGAGACTGATCAGGCTGGACAAGCCAGCCCGCTGGTAACTGCTGCTCTGCAGCAAGCACAACGCAAGGAGCAGATCCAGAAAAACAAGGGCTGCTGTTACAGCCCAAGGGCCCAGAGGAAGAGGCAGGTAACAGCGAGGCACCTTCGGCATCAGCTTTCCCTTAGGACCATTTACACAGCACCTCCGTTCCTCGCCCTCCACATGAACCGGGAGCAGAAAGCACCTCTGGGGCTTGATGGGGACTTCTCCATCGCCAAAGCGGTGTGTTTGGGGCAGCTCTGAGGGGTGAAAACTAGCAATTGTCTGCGATTAACAAACGAGCTAAACAACCAGCCCTTCCTCCGGATCTGTATGCAGACTCCATTTTTGTCTGTTGGTCCTCAACCACTCTGCACATCGCCCATCAATATCGCTCATACATGAGTGACATTTACAGGATAATAACCCAAATGCTTAAAAAAAAAAACAGCCTGGGAGAACATAACTGTGTTATGGTTCCTGGCATAAAAATAGCACGGGGACAGCTCGCTCTTCCTGACCACCCAAATGACATTTTCTCTGCACGCTCTGACACCCGCCACCAGCGCACATCGCTCTCTGCAGCAACCCCTGCCCTACCTATTGCATCGGCTGCCTTGGAGATTGTGACAAAGAAACTACTTTTGGTACCAAAATACTTTCGGTTGAATTTTTTTGTTTGGCTAAAGACAGATCATGTGTGTACACAGCCCAAATCCAGAATAGAATAGTAGAAATGTAAATACCTTCCATGGAAGAAATATTATTCCTGGCTTTAGAGGGAGCTGCTGAGAGCTGCGCTCCCATATCTGCACCTGGGATTCCCGAGGGCTTTAGAAGCCCTGTTTGAAATAGCCCCATCCACTGCTCCGAGGGGATTCAGCCTGTGTGGTTAAGTACACAAGCACAGAGCAGGGGAAGGCACGTTTCGGTTAAAAACATTGAATATCAGCCCCAAGGACCTGTTATCCAGCCGCTACCCGGTGTAACAGCTGCAGCAGGCTGGCTGCTGTCCCCCCGTACAGCCATCAGCGGGCTTACACAGCGCTCCCAAGGAGGTCGGGAGCAGCGCTAGGAGGGGGTGCTGGGGACCCTCGCTGGAGAGGCCCCCCCGGCACCCGGAGCCCCGTGACGCACACCCCCGGCTGTCCGAGCCCGCCGTGCCGTGCCGAGGGGACGCCAGCGCGGGCCATGGAGTCTCGCGCCTCCCCGCCCGCTGCCACGAGGCAGAGCCACGGCACCCCGGGGAGCTCCTCCCGGGGGAACCGGGCAGCCCTCGGGGGCAATCGGTGCCGGGAAAAGGCGCTGAAAATCCCGGCAGAGGCGCGGCTGAGAGGCTGCGTGGGGAGAGGCGAGCAGAGCAGATGTTCGCGCACACAGCTCTGTCTGCGCTCGTCACTTGCGTGAACATTAATTCCAACACTTTTTTTTTCTTTTATATATTAAGCGGAGAGGGGAAGCAGTTAAATGATGTTAATATTTTTTAAATTAGGGGACAAGGAGATCCCGTTTAGGAGTCAAAGGCTGCTCTCACCCAAGGTTTTGTTTTAGAAAGGAGTGCAGAAGTTAATGAACCCAGAATAACCTTTAATTTTCAGTGTCCCCTCACTGTCTATTCACTCAGCATTCATTGCAGTGGCATTGCTCCTAATGAATGACTTGGTATTCATGCAGCTCTCTCAGCATTACTTATGTGTCTGATCTCTCCTAATGGAAAAGCTGATTGTCACTGGGAAGTTATGAGGAAATACTAAAAAGATCTGATCCACAGCGAAAGTTTCTTCACTGTAAATGAAACTGCCAGATGACGAATGCAAATAAATTTGGGGAGCTTATTGGCACTGAACTTTGGTGCCATTATAATTTATATCTTCGCTGGGGAGCATCTGATCTCCAACTTAAATGGAACCAAAATCATTATAAGAAGAGGAATCGCCCTACTTTCTATATCCTCCCACCAGCAATCACAGCTGCAGCCTCCCCCAGCCTCCTGTTTACATCACAGCTAATTTGTTTTATATCCACATCGAGGTAAAGATTCCTCGCTAAGAGAAGCGCTGTTTTTTTTGTTGTTGTTGCTTTTGTTTTTTTCTCTTTTTAAATGTTCCCAGCACCGCGCTGTGCATTTACAGAGAAGCCAGGTTGTGCACCCACCTCTTCCCCTCCCCAGGCCCTCTCTCCCCCAGCACCGGCAGGAGCCGCAGCGCGAGGCGAGCAGCGCTGGGTCCCCAGCGGGGCGGCAGCGATTCGATCCCCCCCAGCACACCACACTCTGCCCATTTATGACCCCGTGCAACACCACCGAGGTCCGGCACCATCCCCTCCTTGTCTACCACCCTATTTCTACTCTCCCTTGATAGTTTAAAAAGGCACCAAGATCCCGTGACTATCCGGGGAAAAGGGAAGCATAAGGAAAGAGACGCAGGCACTGCACTCCTGCTCTCCGCTCCGTTAAAGCAGGCGTAAAGGAGGTGTAAAGGAGGCCTCCCAGAGCCGCTTCTAGCCGCACGCACTTGGCGTATCCAGCACAAACCTGGCAAACAACGAGGGACCTGGCACATGGAGTCATTTTCTCCAATTATGGTTGTATAAACCAGGAAAAGCAGAGTAACTCAATTTCTATCTAGAGAAGACCTAGGCAAACCCAGCTATATAAACCCCTCCAAAATCTTTGCTTATGATTTGTATATTTGAGCAGGCTTTGGCATTAAGTCTGCATTGATTGGGAAGATGAGCTCAGGCGCATCCCAGCAGAATACCAACAGGAGCTGCTGTTCAGCTCCACTCCCTCCTTCCTTCTCCCTTTATAAAATTCCCCTGGAGGTAGCAAATATCTCCTCGCTTTGCCATCTCTCTACAGCAGCCTTTCTTTAGGATAATAACGCTAATGAAAAATGCATGCGAATGATTAGTTCTAGCAAAACAAATTTCCTTCCCAGAAAAGCCTGGAGTTAACACGACGCCCAGAGCCCAACAGCAGCTGGGTCCCCGCACGGACCGGGCGCGCAGCAGGGGGGCCCTGCCCGGCCGCACCCGCCTGGCACCCACTCAACCTGCCTGTATCAAAGGGCCCCCCGGGCCCCCCGGCACGCTCCCGCTGCTGCACTCAGCTCCGCCTGCCTTGGTTTATCAACTGGTTTCGCTTGCCCTCACCCAGGTTTTTTCTCCAGCCCTTTTCCACGCCCACCCTAACGAACGTTTGCACGCACAGGGTATTTTGTATAAGCATCTAGAGAAAACTTCTGAAAGAGCAATTTTTGGTTCTCAGAAATACAGCGCTGCTCCTTTACCCAGGAAGGGTGAACGCAGCGTGCGGTGCGATGCTGCGCTGGCAACCAGGCTACGTCAGGAGCTACTCACCAACGCATTTACACGTCTGAGAAAACAGAGTGGCTTTGCTCACCGCTTCCCACAAACAAGTTTAAGTTAATCCAATAAAGTCACTCTTAGTTAATTATTCGCCCAGATTCCCATCACAGCCAGCGCTTCAGCTTCCGGTTTAATTCAAGATCAGCAGGCACGGGTGGTAACGTTATAGGGTTTTGTTTGGCAAATACCAGTTTGTTTTTCTTCATGCACCTGCAGATTATTGGTGACCAGAGCTGTGAGCAGCCCTCCTGCCTGGAAAGCCTCCTCTTCCAGACATTAAAGCATTCCCCCAGCCCCCGGGAGCTGCACGCCGTGCCCCAGCGCCCAGCCACACGGTGTGGGCAGCTGAAAACTGGCACCTGCCAAGCCCCGAGCTCGTCCCTCCTCCAGCACCACGGGATGGCACTAACGCGGGCAGCAGAGCGAGCCCCAGGGCCACGGTGGCAGCCGTTGCACCCCTCCTGGCCCAGCCGACAGGGTCTGCTCGCCCGCCTCGGCCGGGAGGTCACTGCGTGCTTCAGGCAGCCGAGGAGCTCGGTAGCTGCGTCTGGCGCCTTGTGGCACGAACATGAAACGTCCCAGAGCCGCTCGGCCAAGCCGGCTGCATGGCTGGTGTGGGTCCAGCGGGGCCAGCTCGCCTGCTTTGTGCCGGGCAGGCAGATGGGGCGCACGGGGTCAGCCCTGGCAGCGGGACACGCTGCTGCTTTACTCACTCCAGCGTGAAAAACATCACCATCCCCGGGGGTTTGTCCTTCCCCCCGCTCCACACAGCTGTCAACGAGGCAGCTTGCTGGAGCCAGACAGACGCAGCCAGGCCCCGCTCTGCTGCTGCCCAGGGGCACGGCGCACAGGAGCGGGCACGCAGGGCGCTGGGGCACTTTTGGTGCAAGCATGTGGCACATTGGCGTGCCAGAAGCTTGGTTGGTGGCCTCTGTTTGTTTTTCAAAGAGCTTGTCAGGTTCATTTACACACGTCACTGCCTGCGTGTGCTTAAAGAGAGTGGGAGACGCGTTCTTTGTCTGCCTGGCCCCAAGCAGCAAAAGGAGCCCTCCCGGCCACGCGTGCTCCAGGCACGAGCTGCAGACAAGGCGCCTGCACAGCTTAGCAGGGTCCCCAGAAGTGCTGGCCTCAGAGCCCGAGAAACATCACCTCGGCTTTTAAGCAGCGTAAATGTCAAGCCCTGCCCTGCCATCCATCTCCTGCTTTTCCTAAAGCTGGGCTTTGGTTCCCGGGCGCGGGAAGGGCAGACCTGGCTCCTGCGCCCAGTCCCGCACAGCCAGGCTGCTCCAGGTCTCGCGCGTCCGAACACCTGTTCTGAGCAAGCGAGAGCTTCCCCCTGGGGTTCCACGCAAAATTTCAATTCTCCGCGGTGGGAACAAAAATAAACTTTTGATTCTTTCCTGAGGTACTTTGAGTTCTGCAAGGAAGCCGGTACTGGAATCGTGATCACCTGTCAGAATTGTTACCAGGAGATACGTGGCTTTTAACCAGCTCTGAAACGCTACTTGAGTGAAGTGGAACAGAATTGAACCAAAAGGGTTCTACCTCCCCAATGTTAAGTGCATATTGAAGATTTAAGTAGCAATTAAGGTTGCTGTAGAAGATGGCAAAACAGCATGTTTATTTTCCAAAGATAAGAAAAAAAGAAAGAAAAGGGAAAAAGGGGAAAAACAGCAATTAGGAGAATAGACTGGGGGGAAAATATTAAATGGATGTTTCTGCACAAAAAAACCCAGGCTGACAACATTTCTGCTTTGTAAGGGGGAAATTACTGTAACGCACTGTTTACATAGCAGAAATCAGGGGAAATTATGCTGTCACACTGACATCTGTAGGAGAAGGACAATTTTAAAATTACACTGTTCAACACCTTTAATGATTTGTAACACAAGAGGTGTGGCTACTCCTATTAAATGTGTTGCCAAATCAATAAAAGGCATAATTGGAGTTGTTAGAGCAAATTATAGCACCACCGTTATGTTGCAATACAATGTTCCCTTGTAAACTGCTATTACGGGTAAAGCTGTATTTCTCTCTTATTTGGCTGTTTTGTAATGAGTTGGCATTTTGCTCCATAATAGTTCCACTTTCTTTTATGGAGCTTTCACTTTTACTTTCCTCTTTTGTGCAGCCTATAATTTCCCTTCCCTTCCCTACCTCTCTGCCTGTTGACAACTGGTCTATACACCTTTGAAAACAGCCCTGAGGTTATAAACAATATTATTTAACATTATTTGTAATCTTTTTCAATTGGAAGTCAAGGGGGGAGGCACAACATTGGCACATTTACAATCCGAGATGTCTTTAGGCTGGGCCTTCACCTTGCCAGGAGGGAGGGAGCTGCAGCAGGGCAGGCGACACAAGGCGTTGCATAAACTCTTCAAGGGTCTTGCTACCAGCACTTCAAGCAACTGGTTCGGGCTCACCTCTCTGGAGCACGAGGAGCGGCCGTGGAAGTGCTGGCAAGGCTTTGCGTTATTGCAAATCACACCCCACGTCCTGAAGTTACCAAGGTCTCGTTTAGCACTGCAGATCACAGTGGCCCGGGAAGCTGCTTTGCTCCTAATAGCGAGGGGCTGACTAATCAGCTCTCCAGGAGGAAGCCAGGCCAATAAACATCTGCTCCTAGATATGCTCATCCCATCGCACGTCTCTGCTGAGATACAGAGACAAGGGGGTGCCAAACTGCGAGGTTGCTGCCTTGATTCCTAGGTGCTAACAGAGGCTCTTGGGCTCCTTTGCACCTACTCAGTTTGAGTTTAAGAGATTTACCGTTGTCCAAGAAAAGTATCTCTTCAGTTCAAAATAAAAAAAAAAAGAGAAAGGAGAATTGATCGTGATACACACAACCTATGGCACAACCCTCATCCTATTTAACATGCCCACTGCACAGCACAGAGACACATTCTCTCCTTGTTAAGGAAAAAGGAATAGCCAATATACAGCATCCTTTTGCGAGAGTAACAAGTCACCTGTATCTTCTTTTGCCACTAAATCAGTTTAAAACTTCATTAGTGTAAGATGCATGAACATGTTCGGGTCCTGGGACAGAGCTGTGGGCAAGCAAATCTCTCCAAAGGTCCCCCAGAGCTCTGATTTTTACAGGGAAGCTGTTAACTGATAAGAGCCGTTAAGATAAATCCTTGCACGGACTTTAACATTGTGTTTCCCTGGTACCTCGCAGGAGCAATCTCCTGACCCCTGCGCCTCGCGTGTCAGCAGCAGCAGGGCTGCCCTTGGCACAGAGGCTGCCAGGCTCAGCTCGCGAGTCAGCGCTGCACAGCAGCTGCCCGTTAGGCAGCATCAACACAGCAGGTCTCTGCTAACTGCTGGGAGCTGATTTTCAAGGCAGGCACAGCATGACAGATAGGGGTGTATGCAGCTGCTATTGTTAAACTTATTCCTGAGGTTATTTTTAGAAACTTGAAGCAAAGTCATGAAACAAGCTGCAATTAAATGCAGATGACCAGAAAAAGCAGAGGGGATTGGGCTAGCGAGCTACGTTATGACATCATTTGTGATCTGCAAACAAAAACAGGAAAAATAATTGCATTGCTATTAAATGACACAGACATTTGGAAATTAAATACTCTCACTGTGCCAGCACCCATAAGAAACAAAGGCTGGATTCTGTCCTTCCTTTTGGACGTGCCAGAGGAGCGCCTCCAGCACCAGCACGCACCTTAAGGCCTCTCCCGAGGGGCTGCCCGGGCAGAGCCCCGCACGCAGAGCTGGTGCACGAGGTGGGGGTGCCGAAACACACCCGCACCCAGCTTTCATTGCCCTCTCCAAGGACAGCAGTGCAAGACTTAGCCTCATTTTACTAATTGATTGCTAGGACACAGTAAATCCGTTCATTTGGTTTTATATGTTGTTTTCTTGGAGCCCTGTACCAGCTTGCACTGCCTTCCCTCAGCCCAGAGTTATTAGCATCAAACAGGGAAAGAGGCAAAGGGAGGCTCAGGAGCAATTTTCCCCACATGTTCTTGAGCGAAGATGGAGGAGCAATTACTGAAGAAGTTGCACGCAGAGGAACGTAACAGCCTGATGGAGAACGCACACAGGTGCCCCGCACCACTGCTCTGCACAGCGCCAGGCCCCACGTCCCCAGAGCCCTTAGCAGGGCAGGCAGGAGCTGCGGCCGGAGCCCCGGCTCTGCAGTGCAGCCCCCTGGACTCGGCACTAACCCCGCTGCCCCCCCGGGGGCACGCAGGGACAGGCCCCTTCCTGCCCCAACGCCCGAGCGCTCCGCACCCCCCGAGGCCAGCCAGGGTTGGACCCTGGGACGAGTGCGAGTAGTGCCTGGGCAGTGCAGCCCCCAGGGAGAAACGCAGGCAAAGCAAAGAGGACTTCGCAGGTGTACTGGTAAATGTCTTCGGGTGTAACACGTACATATTCTTTCTGACAGCATCAGAGGGGAAGAACGTTGCCGCTTGTGTGACAAAGCTAACGTCACACCTCCCCCATGACACATCCGAGCCAGACGCGTGGCTGAGTCGCACGGCAGCGTCTGGTAGGGGAGGACGAGCAATCCCAGCCCAGGTCTGGCTAGGAAGCCAACACACGTGTTTGCTCTAGTGCAGGCACCCCACAAACCCAGCCCAGGATTACCGAGGGGGCAGCAGGGAAGAGGGGCAGAGCTGCGGTCACGCATGTCCTGCTGGAGCAGACACGCGCACGAGCCGCCACTTACAGAAGCAGCAAATTGGAACATGCGTTTTTCCAGCAGCTGTGGTTTTCTTTCAAGCTAAAACCCTCCTCCTAGATCCATATGCAGAAAGGTGGGAGGGGGACAGCCAAAAAAAGTGAGGCTCACGTTTCATATCAGCACACGTGTTCGTGTCTCTGGGCTTATCAGGCATAAGAATGCGTCGCTCGTAGCCCAAATGTAAAGCAGTTAATAAACAGGCTGTTAATGTGTCAGCAGACAGCAGTAGACAAGGCACACTGTCTTAGGCTCCCCCCCACCTCCTCATAATCCTAATTGCATCAAATCTAATCATTTTTATGGGATAAAAAGATTTCCATAGATGACAAAGGGTTACATTCTTAGCCCTGTTGATCCATCTAGTAAAATTAGATAAGAAATAGATTTCTAGGCAATGCATTAAAGACGATGGGGGGGAGGCAGAAAGAGAAAGGGGAGATCATTTACTGCAATTTTGCGTCTCAGTCTTTGGTTCAAGAAAGAAAATGTAAATGTGATGTTCGTTTGGCCACAGGCAGCTGCTTCTATCAGCCACTGCAAACTGCAGCAGGACAAAGGGGTAACTCTGGTAAAAGGAAAGGTTAATAGCAAAGCAGGGGAGGGGGGACGCTCATCGGCATGTACAGCACGTCGCAGCCTCGACACTCAGTGATGGGTTCGAACTGGGAACTGACATGAGATATAGAAGTGCTCACTGAAAATAATTCAGAGTGACGGCCGCATTGGCCTGAAAATGGAGAAGGGCTGAATCACCAAGCATTTGGCGAATATGCAGGAGCAGGGTTGCCAACTGCTCCTGATTATTTTCAGTAATAGTCTGGATTTTACTGACCACTCCTTTCCTCCCCTCACCTGCCTGCCCCCAGCATCCTTCACAAGTCGCAGGTTTTCGGTGCGCTGGCAGAGGCAATGTGGCTGTTTGCCTGTATTTTAACAGGAAACATATGCACAAATCACAGCGACATCTGTGATTACATAACTGAGCAATAAGACAGAATACTAATAAAGAAAAAAATTTAAAACACGCTCAGCCTCCATCTAACACCTTCATTTTACTAACAAATCTCCTTAGAGTCAAATGAACTGCTCACACGGTGGGAAGGGAACATACGAAAGAACCAAGGCCTAGTACATTGCACATACGTACAATCACACAGCTGTCGCACATACAGACATACAGCTCCATTAAAGGAAACTGTGTGCATATACACACTAAGATACATATACGTTATGCCAGAAAAACATTTTTCTTGAGCAAGAGCGACAGTTTATGTGGACACCCCCACGCTAACACTGAGGCCCCAAGCATCTCAGGGTGCTGTGAAGGAGCGCAACAACACAGCCGAGCCTGCTCTGCAGCAACATGCCAACGCTGAACAGTTTGAGGAGCTCTGCATCGTGTTGGTTAGAATTTCAAGCGCTGCTCCTCCAGGTTTGCATACAGGCACCCTGAGCTGAGGGCACGCATCTCCCCTCCCTCCCAAGGAGGGGCAGGGAGCAGCCGGCCCCAGTGGGACACCAGCGCACCATGCTGTGTCCCCGTGTCCCTGCCCGGCTCAACAGCTCAGCTTGCCCTGAACAGCTCCCTGCCTAACTTCTTCCAGGAGAGCAAGGGGGCCCCTGTGTCACAGCAGGCTTCCTGCAGGTATTAACGAGTGAAAAAGTCTCACTGGGCTCCTTATGGGTTTTGTTTGTTCTTAAATCTGGCACGACTACACTTGGACAACAAAAAAGAGGTTAAAAATATGCTAAAGCAAAAATAGATCCTTCCTCCGCAGCTCGTCTGGATGGTTGGCACTGACCCTAAAATGAGTTAAAGGATTCAGAAGCTCTAAAACTCAGCAGTCAAAAGAAACAAATCCAGACACTCCTGCACCGCGTGTACCCACGCGAGTGCCCGCGCCGCGGCCCTCAGCGCGCCCCCCTGCCCTCCGCACGAGCGGGTCTCTGCTCCCGCCCCATCACGCGAGCAGCGAGCCAGGGCTCGGGCGGCTCTTGGACCACCACGGGAACACGCCGTAGTGCCTTGCCTCTGCGGAGAGGCAACCTGTCGTGTGGGGATGCCAGAGGAAGATTTTCCTTCTAACGCCGAGCATTATTTGGCAAAGAAAAGCAGTGCTAGCCTGTGAGCCACACGGGGAGGAGACCAGAGCCTCCTTCCTACAGCGCGCTCTTCTCTAGCTCAGACCCTCGGTGAGCCCCCAGCTCCGCATGCACTGAACGGGGGGGCTCGCATGGAGCCCCGGGCTGAGCCTTCCCCCCCCCGCATGAGCTGGGCTCCTGCCCGACCCCCCCGCCCGCAGGCCACGCCACACGAAGCGGGTAGGGGGAACGTCTCACGGGTACCCACAGATCAGTCCCTGCTGCTGGCCCCGGGATAAAGCCCATTGCCTCGTTAGCATGTAGGAAAGCTCCCGTCCCAAACAGCAAGCACTTTAAGTCTGGTGTGAGGAGGCTCGCACCAATGCTGCTAGCTTGTTTTGCTGTTTAAGTACAAAGTTACTGACAAAACAACCTGCCGTTGTCAGAGTGCGGAGTTACTGGTACTAAAAGAAAGAAGAAACTGGTGAGGAAGGAACTTCTGGGTGAACGTTAAGTTAGCACTGTGAGGCAGCGTGCCTGAAGATGCAATTTGAGGAAGAACGTGACTGAGGTGTGGGACACGGTCACCGCCCTGCCTTCTGCGGGCAGGTCACTTCTCCGAGGTCTCAGCAGGGCCCCTGGAAACAGGAGGTGCTGGGCTGCTGCTCCCTGCCTCCCTCGCCTCCACCTGCCCAAAGTGAACGACCCAAGCCCCAGCGCAGGGCAGGGAATACCAAAAGCATCAGCAGCAGTCCCGTGAGAAGAGGTGGTTCTCCAAGATTTCTCTGGGGCCGGAGATGTTTGTGGCTGTTAACCACTGGCTCCCAAACCCACAGGCATCAGAGGCGAGGTGCCTGTGCCCTGGCAGCACCTCACCGGCCCGCAGAGCGCCCCGCAGAGCGCCCCGCAGAGCGTGCGGGCGGCTGAAGGCCAGCCCGGAGCTGCCACCAGACGCAGAGGACCCGCTGTGTGCACCCACCTGCTCCTCAGCTGAACCGGTTTGTACTGCTGGGTGACCTACAGAACGCCACAACATTGTGAATCCTTACGGGCTGTCAGAATACCCCCATTTTGTCCTCATCCACAGCATCTTCATAATAAGTTTTAACCAGTCAGTAGGCTCCATACCTGGCTTAAATATTAGTAGAGCTGGGGAAAGGCAGCGCACACCTGAGACAAGCCATGGGGAAGCTGTCACGTGGAGAAGCACCTCCCTGTTACTTGTCCAAGGCAGAGCATTTTACATCCAGACCCCTTTAGGAACTTCTCCAACATTTGCCAGGAGCTTTACTAACACCTACCCAACACCACACCCGCTGCTGCAGCTGGTTAACGCACAGCACTCCCTTACGGCGAGACCCAGAGTCCCCGCTGTGACAGCCAGGGCCTCCCGCCAAGTTGCGATACAAACTCTGGAGGCAGCTGCTGCCAGCCTGCCTCAGTTTTCTCTCTCCGTACTGAGAATGTATGCACTTGCTCAGGTCCCGGTGTTGCTGCACTGTCGACCTTGCCAAGGCCTGGAAATGGCACAAATCTGTTTGAAGAATCACAGAATTTCGATCCCAAGTCAGGCTGGTTTTGGCGCAGACGGACAGAGAACAAACAGATTTCACGCCACATGGAATCGCTGGGAGGGAACAATTGCTGGTGGCAAAGAAAACAAGCAAAATCACAATAGCACATTGTCGCTTCCCCTTTCTGTGCTTGCATGAAGTTTCCAAAGCTGTAGGGAACAAAACCAAGCTTTGATGTTTCAGTTGCTCTTCCCCATGGATGCAGTTACCGAAGTAGGATAAGGCAGGCCATTCAGCTCCACTTCTGCTCCCAGTCCATTTCAGGGTTTTAGCGCTGACATTAGCCCATAAATTGTGAAGGCATCATTTGGTGAAATAAATTTTAAAACTGTCCTATTTATACTAGACTTTGTAAAACACGTAAGGTCTTCCCAGAGTATGCTTTTGGAGGTCTATTAAAACTGACAGCCACCTTAAGAAAACCAAGGGAGGGACTACTGCTAATTCAGAGGGACAGCTTTTTTTTTTTTTAAACCTTGGTTTCCCAGGTGTCCTAATTTTGCAATAGCACACAGTTATCTGAATACACTTCTCTGTTGTGAAATTAACCAAAGACACCAAACTGCTCAAAAATTCCTCCAGCGCACGCTAAGCTGGAGGTGCCTCCACGCTGCCGTGCTCCGCTATCTGGCAGCAGAGGCGGCTTATCAGCCCGCTAATAACCAGCTGCTTAGGCCTCAGTTCTCCACCGCATCCAGTCTCCTCTTCCACAAGCTGAAATTAAAAATATCAACAGAAAATTTCTGCCAGGCAAGAGAAGCTGAAGCTGTTACTATATTTTTCCTGCATTTCTGTTGAGGTTTCTGTGCACCTTATACTGCCTGCCAAGTGCTATTCTGTTTGTTTTATATTTCTGAAATACAAAATATTGAAGTTAAAAGAATATATAGCTACCTGGGGAGCACACAGCAGCCCTCCAGGGGCAGCGTCCCAGCGGCCAGAAGCAGCACCCTGCCGTCGGGGGGCCCCGGGATACACGAGGAGGCTGAGACGTGCCTGAGCTACACGAGACACGGGGATGCGGTGTCACAGGCAGGGCCCACAGCTCCTCGGGGCCCTCTGGTACGCACCGGTACCGCAGACTTCGTATTCGGCTGTTGGTCCGAGGGGACCTTCCTGTGACCTCAGAGCACTTCGCATGAGGCCTCCTACCATGGGTTTTTCACACCCTTCACTTCACACCATCCCTACTCTGTTCTCCACCGCACGCGGCTTACGCTGCGCAGCAAAACCCATTTAAGAGATCTTTTGCCTCACAATTCAAGTTCTTCCACATCTTGGGAAAACGTGGACGCAGGACCTATCATTCAGGTCCATTTTTCCTTCAGCGCCCCACTGGAAGCCCATTTCCATAACCCCTTCCTGAAGCAACAGCTTGCTTTGGAGGCTGCAGGCCCCCAGGAAGCCCCCAGACTAGGGATTTACTTCGCATATGTGGGTTTATCTTGATGACATGGGAAAAGCTGATGCAGGGCACGTGGCTGATGGGCATCTCTTCTTTCTGGGTCCCCACAGAGGTCTTGCTCTTATGGCCCCGTACAGCTCTGATGCCCAGTTTCAAAACAAAAAACCTCTGCTGAAATCACTTTTTACACCTGCTAGCATTTCGCCCTGCAGTCTGATCTCCACCAACCCCACGACCAAACAAGCATTTATTATAGTTAAGCTGTGACACCAGGCAGCGGTGACAAGCTGTGTGGAACCTACACAACCTTAATATGAATATGTGTATGGGGAAAAAGTGACTGCAATGTTAAATATTAGCCATTCTGCCTTCTTCCCGAGATACAAAAAGGGCCTTAGTCCTCACGGCGGCCCACGGGAGAGGCGTGCAGCCTGGACCCGCAGCGTGCCCTGCGCCGAGGAGCGAAGGTGACGCAGGACAAGCTCAGTTGCTCGAAGAATACAGCATAGCCAAGCCCTGCTTGTTCATCGACTCCGGTAGTTGGAGCAGCGCATTAAAATAAGGATAACACAAAGAAGGAAGCTGCAGTAATTACACTCAGTGGGGCTTATTTTATGCAATTCAAATGTAATAGGAGCATCACCGAACCACTGTGTGAACACATACACACAAACACTCCCCTCCTCTGCACGTTCATTCTTCATTCCAATGTATACTGCATGCACAAAAATACTTTTATATCAAAGGCTTACACACTTTAAAATTATTTATTAGCTGAAATGATTAAAAAAGCCTTGTATGAGCTACCTCTATCTGATGGGGCAGATCCTAACGCTACACAAACCCTCCTGCAAATCACTGTAGACTTTGCTATAGAATTTCTAACTAAAAGATTTAAATTTTTTTTTTTTTTTTTTTTNAAAGCTTTGTCACTTCAGTTTATGTAGGCTTTTTTTTGGAATATATCTTTCCTGAGGTCATTTACAGGCCTTTATTTAAAAGTTAAACCTTCACCAGCTCCTAGATCCATGCTCGAACACTGACAGCCATTGGGGCAGCGCCGCTGGCCCCAGAGCTGGGGAGGGGAGGCAGGAAGAGGCCCTTGCCCTCGCAGCATGCCTCGGGTCCTGCGGGATGCTCCTGCAGCCTAAGGCCACCTTCTCAGCAACTGAGGCGGGAGCAGGATGCCGCACCATCAGCTCCCCCCACGCACCCAGCTCACAATTCACGTGTGCTTTTGCTTTATGAAACCCGCCGAGTACCCAAGCTTTCCTACAGCATTTTTTGCCTTGGTATTTCTGTTTGCAGCAAGGATGAATGATCTATTTTGAGTTTAGTTATTGCATATGGGATTTCTTCTTGTTGCCTCTTCCAGAGACTTCCCCCTCGCAGACTTTTGTCCCCTTCTCTGCAGAGCAGCCCCTGGAGAAGGAGCATCCCGAGAAGGCTGCGAGCGCCTCATTTGCATGATCAACCTATCTGCCGGAGCGGGCTGGGAGGCAGGAGGGGGACGTAACAGACTTGCCATTATCTCTGCTCTTTTTGCACCTTCTTTTCAGTCTCCCTCTTTTTCCCCTTACCAGCTTTGCTCCCGTCTGTGAAAAATCAGCAAATAAAAAGTTACATTAACCCCACCCTGACCTCTCCGACATAATACACTGTGGGCTGATGGGCTGCCTTTGGAGCTTCGTTGAAAAGCTGTCATTCTTCGGCATCCCAAGTACAGCCTAGGGAGCATTTACTGGATAATTAATATATTAAATGCATGAAAAATAGTTACACAGG
>VXAA01007450.1:133377-198145 GCA_013399115.1 Anseranas semipalmata
TTCCCCCCACCCCCCCCACACACACACAGCCATCTTTTTCAGGGAAAGAAGGGATGCAAAAAAGAAAGGAAAAGATAGATACAGCCTGCGCACCATCAATATAAAAGCATCCCCTGAATAGCCATCATAAAAACTGTTCATAATTTTATAGCTTCATTCGTGCTGGAGCACCATAAAGGCAGGCCATATTTTTTACACTCAGGATGCCTCATAAAAAAAGAGAAAAGGAAGGAAGGAAAGTTGGCATGGGAGACATGGAAGCACAGCACAGAAGCCATCAGCTCACCTGAGGACAAGAGCTCAGGAGGAAGGGTTTGAGTTTGTCCTCTCTGACCTGGGAGGTTCTGAATCCTGACGAGGCCATCAGAATAATTATTAATTGGGATGTCTTTTTTTTTTTTGCTGACTGCATATTTGCCTTTTAAAAGGATGATGGAAGGCCAGGAAAGCAGCCCTGCCCTCCAACTGTGTCCTTCACCTTTAAGCGGGCCAGCATCTTTTTTGGTGCTTTGAATCCCCCTCCCCTTTTTCTCCACCTCCCCAAATGCAAAATTCATGAGCTGGAGCATGGATTAACAAATAAATTATAATGAAGGCAAATGGGTGGCAATAAAAAATAATAATAATAAAAAAGGAGGCCTCACCTTCACGTGACAGAGGCTGAGCAATATAACAAACTAGCTCATTTATTTTCACCAAAGCCTGTTCTCCTGCTTGGGAAGGTAGGTTTTTAAAGCATTTTATCCTTTATTTCCTGTAATATATTTGGACAAGGTAGCTGTAAATCTGAGGCAAGAGGAGAAATCAAAGAGTGGCAGGAGAAGATGGGGGTCGAAGGGAAAGAAGCTGCGTTGGTTTGTGGATATGGCCCCTGAGCTTTTGCGACCCAGGGACTTGGAGCACCCCCTCTGCCGCTGGGCTGGCTGCCTCCGGGCGCTAGGCCATGCCTTCGTCACACACGTGGGCACATGTTTTTAAGCATGATGCGTACTACAGTAGGGATGTCCCTTAAAAGTTTACACACTAGCCTTGTTACCCATCAAACGTCCTAGAGCCGAGAGAAACCATTACAGAAATGAGCTGTCATGTCTATTAAAGCAGAACACGCAGGTCTAAGAGAAGCCCTGGCAAAGCCATTCTCCATAGTCTCAGAGACAGCTCTTTCCTCCTCTGGTGACATGGCCCAAGAGGTATATATCACAAAAAGAACGCTTTTTGACCACAGGAAAATTTCAAATAAAAGTTCATTTTCAGTAAAAGGCCAATATTTTGTGTTTTGTTAAAAAAAAAATCTAATTTCCTACAAAGAACCATTAAAAACAACTTTGATATTTGGTCCCAAGCTCTAAGTTTTCTGATTAAAGAGCGTTTAAGAGAACTGAAAGAAAGAGGAAAGGAAGAATTATTCAGTTTTGATGCCTTCCTTCGACCAAGCTTGCCCCCAAGGCTTAAGTGCCAACGGGGCACCAGCAGCCCTGCATCTGCAGGTCTCTGCAAAAATCCCTGTTGCTCCTGTCACTATCCCAAAATCTAAGGAGGCGTTTTCCTGCCTCAATCACAAAAGCATCTTCCAAGAGGCAGGGTCTGCGAGGGCACGTTAACTCGTGACCAGCATCATTTGCTGACAGCCAACTTCCTCTCGAGTCTACGGCTGTCAGTGAACCCGTCCCTACTCACTTCACATGCTTGGGAATTAAAACAAATTAGAATCCAGAGCAACTTCACTGATTTTCCTTAAACTGTTTCAAGTTCAAAGGTTCCACTCGGGAAAGCCTGGCTGTCCCCAGAAAGCAATCCAATGGCACCCGTGCTTGCAGGGCTCTTGCCTGGTTTGCTAACCCAAGTGTGGCTGGGCCACACCATTTACACTCAGGGCTCCCAAGCACTGCAAAGGGGGGTCCAATTCCACGGTCTCAACGAACACCCCCAGCCCGCTACCAAGGAGTGGCCACCTCACCCAACTGGGGCGCAAGGGCCGCCGAGAAGGGCACACGTGCACCCGCTGACCGAAGCCCAGCCATCTGCGTGCCGGCGCGGGCGAGCAATAACGCACGGCTGGCTGCGAAGCAACCGCCAGCGCTGCCTCATTTGTCTCTTTCATGTTTATTCATGGCGAACTCTGACAGAGGGATACGGCTCCATTCGGGAGTTGTCAGCAGGTGGCCTAATAGTGAGAATTAGTGAGGCACACAGCAACGAGACGTACTGGGGCTGCCTAATGCTGCTGATATTAATGCGCGCTTCAGAAATGAATAAAGCTTCTTCGAGGGGAAAAAATAACAATAATAAGAGGATGAAGAGGGGTAGGAGGAACCAGGGGGGAGCCCAGTACACTGCGCTAAATTTGGCCACTCAATTACTGAAAAGGTGTCCTCCTTCCACATGGGTGCTGGTCTCCGTCCCACCTGCCCAGACAACCGCCAACCCCAAATGGAGAAGAGAAGCATTTTGCTTTCAAACGACTGTAGATTTTGCATGTGTCGAGGCTGAGAAGGACCTTCTTCCCATTCCAGAGCTTTGAGCATCACCATCCTCCCCTCCTGCACCTTCTGGGCAGAGACAGGCTCTAGCCAAGCAAAACGGAGCGATTCCTCGCTGCCCTGTTCTGTGCCCTCTCGCGCAGCCTCTGCTGGCACAGCGAGACGCGCCAGGCAGCCTCCCCACCTGATGAGGTCCGATGTCCTCAAGGTGCCATGGCCGGGGAGGTGTGACAGCAGCTCCCATGTGCAGCTGCCAGAGAGGTTCCTCAGGCCATGCCAGAACCACCAGCAGCCGCTGGGACACCAGGCACAGAGCCCCAGGTCCGTGCCAATGGCATCTCCTGAGGCTTTCACTACAACGTGACCAAGCTGGGCTCACTACCTCTGTGCTTTTGATACAACTTCAGCACACAGTCTGCATCTGGAAACAGTTAACTGTCCAAGAAAAGACAAAATGGTCACCTAATGGTATGAAGTTTCTTTTACTGCATCAACTCTTTCCTGTCTTTTTCACCCATTCTTTCGAAATCAGGGTCCTAATTTTGCAACCCGCTCCATAGCTCTGTGGTCCCAAAAGCAAGACAGAAAGATGAAGAAAGATGCAATACAGAGAGCTGGGAAGCATTCAGTTTTAATGCTGAGAATAGGAACCAAAGGTACATAACCCTAAATGGGTCCCCAAAGGTCCTTTTTCAGATTTAGCCGCCAGGTCACATTCTGTCACACAACCACCAAAAATGATGGCAAAAGCAGACAGTCTGTTCTCAGAAGCAGCGCATCTCAGTGGACAATTGCCTTATCCCTTTCCTCCTGCACACATACCCAATAATCCTGGGCATGACTCTAGCCACATGGATTTAGAAGCAGGGACCCTGGAAAAAAAAAAATCAGAGGATCAAATCATGCCCCTGTAAAACCCACTATAAAAAAAATTGGTTCTAGCAAGTGCAGGATTAGGCCCTAGAAGCAGCTTCTTCCTTCCCCCTCAACACGCCTGTGACACTTGCATTAGCATTGCTGGCAGCTTTGAACGTGGGGAGAAAAATGAGTGCTGCCCTCCCATGCCCCCTGCCCACGGCAGGCTCGTGCCTCCAGCCATTTCATCCTGGCTAGTATTTTTACAGCAAGGAGCACAGTAAATAGCGGCAGGAAGATTTTATTTCTCCTGTTTGTAATTTGTTCCCATTAGAAATTTTAATTTTATGTTTTCCCCAATAGACTTTCATCTCTTTAAATGCTGGAGACATGTACAAGTCGAAAAAATACCCTTTCCTCACACTCCTATTTTCCACAAATACAAGTGACACATGTGCATCCCGCACCCCTCCATGTAATGCCAAACGCAAACGCACAATTCCTGCACAGCACTGCAAGCTCATCTGACTGTACACCATTTTTATGAATTAGATGTTGAGCTGTTGATTTTTCCTTTTGAATTTTAAACAGCTTCCACACCTGGTCAGAGGAAGGTTCAGGTAAATTACTGAAAAAGCACCAACTAATTTGAAAAAAATATTTAAGAAACTCCAAGTTCCCTGCCCCCCCCGCCCCTTTTTTTTTTTTTTTTTAAACTATCCTCTGCTCCATAATTACATTGCACTGCCTGATATTTTCATGGAACATTAACCGAAGTCAGGTGACTGCCCCCTTACAGTCTACGCCTATCCGTTACCCATAAGACCCCCATGGACCTTGACATTATTAATAGTCCTATTCATTAAGTATTACTCTTGTAGAATGAGTAGCATAATATTGGCCTGGAGATAGGAACAGGCAGAAGGAATAAGTCAAATTAATTTTCCGCAGCAAACGCCCCGATTCTGTAAATGACATTCTATACTGTTAGCATTTTAAATGTGACACAAATGGCAGGAGATACAATTTGAAAGCAAAATAGTAGAAGACATGGCTCAGGGTGTAATGTGCTGCATAAAAATCCAATAACATCAGTTACACGAAGGAAGGGAATGAACCAACCCGATGGAGGGTTTTAATTTGCATTTGTTTAAAATGGCAGGTAAGGGAGCAAGAGAAAGGCTGCAGCTCCCGCTCCGGGCTTCCTCCCCTTCTGCCGGGGACGAGGCGCGGAGCTGCTCCGAGCCGCGCTCCCAGACCTGGCAGCACGCCTCCCTGCCAGCACAGCCCCGCTGCCGCCTCCGCACGCTGCCCGAACGCGGCCGGAGGGGACGTGACAGGCAGGCCTCTCTGGAAGCGCGGGGAAAGGCCAGGGAAAGCGCGCAAGCTCAGCCTGCGCGTTGAGTCCCTGCGCACAGCTGGGCTCTCGCTCGGGTGCTGGAGAGGGGATGGAAGGAGCTGGACGGGGCGAACGCTGCAGCAGGGCTGCTCCGAACTGGTGTTTGATCTACAGCAGCTCAGGAAAAGAAAACCACACGTCCCACCCGGACCAGGTTGCTCTGGTGTCAGCACTGCCAACACAACCCGTAGTGGCAGACAAAAAGGCCAGCTCCCAGCTGCAGTATCTTCCTGTATCTAGAAGAGGTGGGCCAAAGCACCAGCCCTTGCTTGAAAGCAAGCAAATCACAGCACCTCTGGGGGGGTTCAGACCCAGAACTAAAGGCAAAATTAGTGAGAAAAGGTCACCAACTTGCCAGTAGTTCAAATCAAGCTCTCAGATCTAAAGACCCTAACACCTGCCCAAAAGATGGATTGGACTGAAATTCAACACTACTTCGAATTCTGGGCTTTCTGCCTTTTTTTTTTCCTCCAAATATTTAAATGCATCTGTTTGGGGGAGGTACAAGGATTTATATCTCCAAGTTATGTATTTTCTTCATTCCTTTTTTGTTATTGTTGTTTCCTTCCTTACAAAGATCACTGTAGACCACCAGACAGGAAAGATCTGACCAGGGAACAAAAATAAATGGAACGCCTGACCTCCATTAGTTTTATTTAGGGTAAAGCACTGCACCGTAGCTTATTTATTAACAACATAAAAAGACATTGCCTATAGAACATAGAATAAATACACATGATTTCCCCAGAAAGAGCACTAAGTTGGCTTCCTGAGGGGAAAAAACTATCACTTAATTGAAGCAAGAAATGTTCAATCCAATAATCTATAATTAGATACTTTATGGAATATGTTACCTAGAGATGTTTATTTATAAAATGTTTCTATCAATAATAAGTTGTTGGGAGGGGGGAGAGAAGGTCCATTTCCTGGTGGATGCAATGATGGTTTATGTCCGAGGGAGTTTCACCGACAGTAAAGCAGGCTCTTCCTGCAGCTCACCGCATGGCGTATGGGATCCTCCCTCGGCATCACCAGGGGCTCAAACCACAAAGGTATTGGAGACAGAGGGCTGAAGTCTAGAGAACACAAGTTTCTAGCCATGCCCATTGCCAGAGGAAGGCAAATGCCTGAAGTCACCTCAAGACACAGTTATGAAACAGGTTTTTAGGACAAGGACCGAAGACAGGCAAGGCCATCCGAGGAATGTCAATGAGCCACAACCTTGATATTCTCATTTCAAAGCCATTAGACCATTAAAAGACTCTTCCTTTCATATTCAAGCACTCTCAGAACACATTGAACAGTTCACACAGTAGATGTAAGTAAATATTTGAACGTTTTTCTTGTCAAATCAGCAGGACTTCAAAGACAAGGAAAGAGAAGATGCCCCTGAGAAAGAGTCCCACAAAACTTACGGACCTGAATGACACACACAAGCCCCCGCTCACACCTCCTGAGTGCTGTTTTTCCTCCAGACAAATTATTTCTGTTGGCTGCCACCCTACTGCAGTTCTTATTACAAAGGCAATTTACCCTTTCCCTTTAATTTGAACTTGCTCCACAGTGTTCACTGCTCCAGCTACTTCTACAGCATAGAGAATTGTAAATTGTTTGAAACTACAGAGTGCAGAATAAAGCAACTGACGGAAGCAGTAAAAAGAAAAAAACAAATCCATGTTGGTGGAAGGGCCACAGGAAAAAGCTAATTCATCAAGGTACCAATATTTGGAAGGGAATATACATATCAGAGATGAAATACAGGAGATAATTAAAACATATCCCACACAAGATTATACTACAGCATAAAAATACCTGGGCAGAACTGTCAGTGATTTCCAAAAAGATCATACTTAACCAGACTTCATATCTCCAAGCAGTGTTAACAACGTTAGCAAGTCATGACTAGCAAAACAGTCTAGAAAAATCAAATTCATACAGGTTATTCAGAACTGGAAGACAGCGGTAGTAGTAGCATCTACTCATGTCATTTTTTTGGTCTTAAAAACACATTCTGAAAGTGCTGGTGTATGGCGACCTTTTACAGTTACTGGAGAACAGCCTTCCAGCAACTCCGGTGCTTCGCCGGTGGAGCCGAGGGCAGGCAGCAAGAGCAGAGCCCTGTAGCCGGGAGCGCTGCCCAAAGCATGGGGGCTGCCTCTCCGGCGGGCTCCCAGGCAGGACGGACAATTTGGCACCTCAAGCCATCTGTGACTTCTGTTTGGGAACACGGGTGGCATTTATTGGGTCCCAGGGAGGTGGCAGTGCTGAGTCACACGGTGGAGTCACCAAAGAACACACACGAAGCCCTCGGTCCAGGTCCACCACGAAGGGCAGACGGCAAGGGGAACACGCTAAGCGCATGGGACAGGGACCTGAACTAGCGTGGAGACAGGGAAGAAAGAGGACATCTTCCAGACAAACACTTTGCCAGCTTCAGAAGACTCTGCCTGCAGCAATCTTCAATAGCCAGAGGCCATTCAGGCCCCAGCCCCACCGAGGTCCTCCTCAGCCCATCGCACTCCCCCCCACCACTGAACGAGATCTCTGCCACCTCGGATCCATCAAGGGTGTTTACACTTGGCTCCCTCGCTCTGCAACAAGCACGAAATGGGGGGAAAATTATAATATCACAAATGAAATTGAATGAGTAACAACATTTTCCAAGAACAGAATAAATACAGTTGGTGGCGCCTTTTTTTTTTTTCCAATTTAGTATTGTTTAATATGCATTTAATCAACCCATTCAGTATTATAGAGTCTATGTACCGTGACACCCTCCTATGCCACAGAGGAAGCATTCATAGGCCATTAGGCTAAAGTAATATGTATGAGGAACCACTTTTCCCCAGGGTGTAGTAACTATTTTTGCTCCCCAGTCGTCCCCATTAAATCATTAAACCTCATGACTATGCTTTCTGAACTCTACCCTGATCTTTAAAAAGCAGAACATTAAAGGGCAACTGTCACCCTCCATTGCACAGGCCTTGTGTTTTATATATTCAAAGCATTAAGCCTTTTGTCAGTCTATACATCATAAGCACTGGAAGACTGTATGCACAAACAGGAAATGTTTATAACTGATGTCCCTTTTATAGTGGATGTGCGAATGGGCAGGATAAAAAAGCTGAGGCTCGGCTATTTTATGGAAACTGAAGCAACATGATTTTCCCCAGCTGCTTGCAATAAAACCATCTTCGTTACTTATCTTTATGTGGCCAGTTGCAGGAGGAAAGAGAAGCAGTTCAGCACAGGCAGAGCTGGAGGTCCAGGAGTCACGAGGGGTTGCCAGCTTTGGACTTGCTGATCTCATCATTCCCCAGTTTACAGCAAAAGTTGAATTAAGAGAACCATGGTAGAAAGGACACCTGAGAGAAGGTTGGGTTGGACTTGCACAGATCCTTCTGGCTCCCAAACATCGAGCTATCACTGCTGAAACGCATCTGTAATCTGGGGAGGAGCAGGAGGCCAGCAAAGAACTAAGGGAAGACCTCCTCTACCACATCTCTGACAACATTGGTGTTCGCCCCTCCTGAAGACTTTCTCTGAGAGACCTCGCACGGCAAGCTTGCTTTGCCATCTCCACGTTGCTCCTGCTGAAACTGGGGGCTACAGGTACAAGGAACACGAGAGGTCTTACCTGAAATCCCCCACCAGCTGCCACCTGGACACTGTGCTTCTGCACAGCTAGAAAAAGACCGGAGACATTTCCAGCTCAGAGCACCTTGGAAATGAGGTCTCAACTGCTTTGTGCCCTGCTGCTCCCATGTTGCTGTTGAGAACACAAGCAATGCTTCCTACATACGTTAGAAGCAAGGTAAACTTTGCTAATGCTTCTGCCATTCTCTCCAGGGTTTGAGAAGTCAGGTGCTACAGACACCCACACAACACAGGTGCAGAGCTGCAAAAAGCCCTGCATAGACTTCAGCTAAGATTTTGGGCAGGACACTTCCCCACACCTGCATCCTGCCTTGCATCTCCCCTGTGCAAGACCGAGCTTCTAGGAACATGAACACTTGTTAGCAGGATGAGGAACAGCTGGCACAGCACACAGCTTCAGCAGGGCTTTTAGCATTGGGCAAGGACAGGCATAACACTGCTCCTAGAAAAGGTCTCAGAGCAGGTATGGAGGCAGGAGAAGAGTGTAGAAAATCAACAATTAGCAAATACCTTCCAAAAGCAGGGAAAGACCAAAATAAACATCAAGGTCAGGTGAGGGGCAAGGGTAGAAAATGCTTGCACATTCTCAAGGCTCTATCACACCGGCACCATCGCATGGCTCCATAACCTGCCTGAGCACATTCCCCCTGCACCAAGCACCCTCCCCATCCCTGGCATCTGAGGACACTTCCCAGGTACCTGGGGATCCCCTGTAAAACAACAGGGAAGGCGAGGTTAACATGACTTAGAGAGCGATAGTGTAGCTTGCAAAATGTCAGAGCTTTCATCCTGTATGTTAACTTCCCAGCCAGCGGTATCAATCTGCAGCAAAACACAGTTATTTCATCATGACATTAGTTCACCTTTAAAGGCATATGGTAAAGCCTGCTTTGTGGCTTGCAGCAGATGAGCTTCCTATAATTACAATTTGAACTGTTCCACAGGCAGCTCTATAGATAGTGGATCAGTGATTAAAGTTGAAATCACAGGGTAAGTAGTTCTGTGACACCGTGAGTCACAACAATCATCAAAGACTCAACTCTCTGGTTTCTGATGAAGTGGAGATAGTGCAGTGATTCAAGTAGGGGACTGAGACTCAAGTGCTGCTACTTGGAGGCAGGAAAAGAGCAGACACATTCTTGAGGAAGATACTCAGTGCGTGCTATTGACTGGCCCCAAGCAAATCTTTAACCCTGCGTCTCAGAGAGAGCATGACTGTGCATCTCATTGTGGTGGGGCCCCCAGTGTCACACCTGAGGATCACAGGCTCCAGTTAAACATTCTTCTCACCGATCCCTCCTTTGATTTGAGGAATAATGCATGCAGGGCACAGGACTGCCGCAGCAACGCCAGGGCTCGGTGACAGGCTGAGGCGTGCGTTTGTTTTTCCCTGCAGAGCTTTCTCGCTCCCCGAGTATCCCGTCGGCATGAGGCACGGAAGGGAAAGAAATGTGCACTCACAGTGCTGTACCCCTTGCTGACCCCCATCAGAAGAGTTTTTTTTTTAAAAAAAAAAAAAAAAAAACACAAGCAGCCATCCTCTAGTCTAGTCTGCCTGGCAATGAAGAGAAAAATCCTGCTGCTGCCTCTCCTGGAAGATAACAGGCTAAAATATTCCCTTTCCCTAGTGCATCTCCATTAAACTTTGCTGAAGTTGATGCTGAGATAAGTTTGGCCCAGAAAAATTAGTGGGTACAAATTGCTAAGGAACAAACAATGGAATTGGCACTGCAAAAAGGCCCATGCAGAGAGGAATCAACTTCACTCCCAGCAGAGCAACAGTCCGCTCATGTACAGTAGAAGCAATTACAGCACGTGGAAGGCATTGGATCTGGGCTCCCTTCTGTTACGAGGGTAAAGATTTGCTCTTTGCCAGGCCCACACACATCCGCTTTGGTAACGTGCAAATGCAGCTGCTGAAGAACTTCCCCCTTTTCCCCCATTTTCCAGAGGGCAAATGGAGGCACGGGGCACCGCACCGACACGGCCAGGTCACCGGCTGCAGCGCCCACAGGCAGGAGGGCACCCACCAGGGGACCCCATTACCCTGCAAGGTCTTGTGCTTTTAAGGCCAGCCCCGCTCTGCAGCCAGCCTGCAGCTCTGTGCGCACCAGCTCGGATATTTTAAGGGAGCTGCTTTCTTTACACTTTCTGTCAAAGATGAAAGACATTTCGCTTCAAGCGGGGAGGGGGAAGGGCAGCAAGCGGAGTTACAGAGCCCACAAGCTTCTCCCCATGCCAGGAAGATTGCATCGTGGCTGCTGGCCGCCTGCCACAGCCGGCTGGAGCATTAACCGCAGACAGTGACTGATGGGTGCCCACGGTGCCAGCTGCAGAAACCTGCCCAGGAGGTGGGAGACGGCCCCCGTGTATGGCACGAGTGCTCCACTGGCAGGAACGGGGTCAGGAGCTGGGAGGCAACCACAGCCCAACCCAGGCAGGCCTGCTCTGCATGCCAGGGCATCTCCGGGACACCTCCTCAGCCCCCGCTCAGTGCTCCGGGGTGCGGAGCCCCGGCCCAGGTCAGCACCTGGCCGTCTGAAGGAAGCGTGCTGGGGTGCCAGCTCGGCCCAGCTTCCGCACGTCACCAGCCGGTTCTCAGAACTCCCCAGCTTGCACCTTTCACAGGTCATCAGTAAAGCTAAGACTGCGGCTAAGGGAACATCTATGCTGTACACTGCTATAGGGAAACGAATAGAGGTAAGAGGAAAGAAGAGAAGGCAAACAGTGCCTAGCAGCTGTCTGGCCCCCCAGGTGAGCAGATGTGGATCAGCATCCATCAGTTTACAAGGAAACCCTGGCTGTGCCTGGAGACTCACCTTGGCCAGGCACTGTCATGCTGGGGGCCTGAGGCCACCCAACACAGACCAAAAGCAAAGCCTGTAGTGCAGGAATCCGAGTTCCTGAGGAATTTACCATGAGGTTTACTCCCAGCTTCATGATGCTCACTTTCAGAGGATAAACTGAGGCAAATGTATTAACTTGCCTGGGAAAAGGACAGAAAACAATATTCACTGCAGGACATTTTGGAGCAAATATTCACAGGACAGTTTCAAAACCACAGCCCCATCTATTTGCTTAAGCAATGCGAGGAAAGAGCTCTTTCCCTTGCTGTCACCCTAGAATTTCTCAGCAGGCTTTGGTGTCCTGCAAGAGGCTCACAACCCAGTGGCCTGGCCGGATGCCAACACCCAGACGAGCTGTGCCATATCCTCTGCTGGAATGCCCTGCCATTACTGGGCAGGGGAGAGTTAATGCCGCGGGCACCCCCAGCAGTGCTGCACCAAGGTCCTCCCAGGGCTGCGGGAACACCACTGCGATCAGTCTGTGTTTGGCCTTTGCCCTGGCATCATTTATGACTTATTCCTCACCTCTGATGACCACAGCAGCATGCTTCCATCTCTTGCTCCCTAGCCTGAAGCGAGAGCTCTCCCCTTCCAAAACCACACCAATTAAAAGCAACTGCCGGGAGGAGGCTGCAGGCCAGCCGTCCCTTGCCCCTCGCCTTGCAAAACCAGGCTTCTGGCATGGTATCGCACAGGGGCCAGGGATGTGCCATGGTCCTGCTGGACCAGGATGGCGAAGCAGGGCAAAAGACATCTTGCTAGTCTGCAGCTCAAGCCTACACTTAAAGCTCAGAGATGGCTGACAAGGAACAAACTGGGGTGACCTCTTCAGACTGTGCAGCGAGGAGGGACACTGCTGTGACCCAGAGCAAGCCTCGCCTATCACTGGCCTCCAGTCCCAGCACCCAGCCTCTGGGAGCTGCCTTACGGCACTGCACAAGCACCACGTGCTCATGTCCTTGCAGGCACCAGCAGCATCAGCGGCAGGTTAAGAGATCCAGCCCAGCCCATAGCATTAGAGCTGCGACGTTTTGGCCATCGCCCACCTCCAGGTTCACTAGAGAAGTGATGGAGCTGCCAACCACACAACGCAGCAGCAGCTAAAGGAGAGAGTCATTTCCTTGCAATTATCCAGGCCTTCAAAGGGAAAGGAACAAACCGCAGTTTGTAACACTGCACCCTTGAAAGAGGTCATCTGCGGTCACCACGGGCTGATGACTCTGCCACTTCCCTTCGAACCAGAGCCCCACCAGACAAAGGAGCAGTGCGGTGAGCCATGCCTGGCTGCAGTCTCGCTGCGAGCAGACTCCCAGCGTCCGGCCACGCTGCAGACCCGAGCGAACACAAGCACACGGGCGCTTCTCCCCGCACAGCACGGCTCTCCGTGCCCCCGGCCCTGTGGCTCCTCCTTGCAGCAGCACCCTGGTCAGATGTGAAGCTTCTTTCCCCTGTAATAACCTATACATGTAACTGGAAGCTGCTGAGATTATACCAGATGTTTCACTCCATAGAGCTGGTATTTGCTTTCTTGGAACATAACTTATTTCATTTCATAGCCAAAGAAATTCCTTGATGTCCTCTCCTACCTCACTCAAAAAAACCTGATGTAAATGTACAATCATAATCCTGAAAGTAAAGACAGAAGCCTTACGAATATGCCTTGAGACAATTCTGCCAGGGCTTCAAACAGCTACCAACTGAGAATGCAACACAAGTGGTCGGGAGTGAAACCGTCCCGAGGGTTTCCACAGCTAACGTTCACAGTGAAGCCTAATGAAACAGGCTTAACGTCTCCCTCAGATCTGCAGTGGTGGAAGTGTTCTATGGTTAACATCTGAAAGCCTTGGACCTCAGCCACAGGCTCCAGACATCCGATGCCTCCTGAAGTTAATAGGTTGCCAGCACTTCCCAGATGGACAGGAGGAGGAGGAAGGTGAACACCACGATCTGTTTGCTCTTTTTACAGCATTAGGTCTTGCACAGTTGAGAATTCTGCATTATTTGCAGTTATTCTGCAGGACCGAGGAAGGACATGGGACTGAACTGCAGGACATGTCTCTGGTCTGTTTGCAAGGACCAACTTCAAGCCTTCAGGCTGCACGCAAGCTGTAGCGTGATCAGCCCATGGAGCAAACAAAAACCCCAAATGTCCTGTGAGATCAGAAGATAATAATCCATTTTTCATGGTAACGAGGATGACTTTTTTTTTTTAATGCCTACAACACTGCCTTTCTAGCATTTGTTTTTCAAAGACCAAGGTCAATGAACCACGTTAGTCCTCCTGCTGCTTCTTAGGCACAACCTCACTGCCCAACAGCTTCTAATCCTGCTGGCCAGAACCAGAGCAAGCACTGTTTCTCTCCCTCATCCACATTTTTGGGAACATAAGCCATGGACAAGCTTCTGCTCTTCAGGGGCCCAGTCCTGCTCAACTCCACAAACTCACCCTGACCTCAGTGAAATCCATACGGGTTGATAGGAGCAAGGGATGACTCAAGAAGTCAGACCTTAAAATCCTTTAAAAAAACAGGCAAGAAATAGACATGCAATGAACCTAAGGTACTTGATAGTGCCTCATAATTGGCATTTAAAAAGCAGCCAGTAAGTTTACGTAATTGAGCAGAGCCCCCCTTTTACCCATGTAACTGGTGGGGGATCAGGATGACATGCTGCAGGGATGCCGGAGCTGGGTGCTGTGCTTCCCCAGTGAGAAATCCACACATGCAACGCGACAGCGCTCAGCTCCTCCTCTTCCCTTCCCCTTGCACGCTCCTTGCAGTTGCTGCTCATTGAGAATTACAGCTCTGTAAACACAGAAGGGCTTGTAGGATTGCTCCAGCTTTGCGTATTTCCAGCTCGTATTTCTCCCTCTCTAGCAAAGTCTTATCTCCTCCAACTCAGAGCACTGGAAGTTGCAATATGAAGCTTGCTTTTTTTCCCCCCAAGCAAAAAAAAAAAAATACTGCTATTTTGATTTTTTTTTTTAAGCCAGCTCCTTCAGCTTTCACTAGCTAATTTTCCTGCAGAAACAGTACATTTCTTTTATGTGTTAATTTTTCTTCCTCTATTTGCACTTCACAGCATGTAGTGACACGTCAGGCACTGAAGAACAAGCCCCTTCCACTTTCTTCTGAGATGACAAATATTCCTGGTGCAGAAGACCCTAATGCATCTGTGAATTCAGCTATATTTGTGCATTTTGCAGGAAGAAGCTTTTTCTAATGATGCAATTTTCACTAACATAATTCATCTTGTTATTAACCTTTTCCCTTTTTCATACCGGATTAGCAGGGAAACATCTTGCTTTGGAGTTTTGCAAAGAGCTTTTCATCTAAGCTGTGACCCATGATTTCCAACAGGTTGGCCAGCCCAGTTCTTGTTTTGTTTCATAAACCCAAGATGTGCTGTTTGGAAAGAGGTGGTTTGTTCTGAAATACCCATCTAGAAAGTCATTTGTTTTCATCAGTGCCGTTCGAGTGAAACTCATGGAAAATTCCCAGGCAACAGGAGGGTTGGTTCCTGCCTGCAATACCACAAATAACCAGAGAAAGAGGAATGGCACAGCCATTTGAATACAGGAACGCTGCAAAAATTGCAAGTCAAGGTGAAAAGAGATGCCTGAAGTCTGGAAAGTGACAGCAAAATCTCACAAGCCACTTTAACCCTGGCCCACTACAAACGATTTCACCAAATGTGCGATTCGCCCTTTTGTTAGACAAGCGCTCCAGCCCGCAGATTTCCGCGCTGTACGCTCAGCCCACTCAGCAAGAGATGTCAATTCAGAAGTTCATAACAAATAACCCCACAATTAACCTCATCCCCCAAACCTCAGATCCACTTTCAAAATACGACATCTGCCCCCTCCTGTCGGTTCAGAAAAATAATATCAAGCACTTCAGCACAGGTCTCAGATTGCAAAACCAGGCTTTATTTTTTCTCCTCCCTGAGCTCTGTCTCCTGCTTGTCTGAGCCTAAAATTCTCCAGCTGTGCACGCCCCAAACCTCGTCACCTTGCAAACTGCTGGGAACACTGCCCAAGACCCCTCGGTACAGCAATCCTTCCTGCCTAAGAAAGCCAGCGCTCGGGCAGCAGCGGGTTGGCAGGGCAGTACCCTGCAGGGCTTTTCCCTTTTTATTGCCATCGCCCACCTGTCCTTGGGCTCTCCCCGTGCTCCAGCTCCCAGCACGGCTCCCTCCCGTGCTGGTGCAGGCGGCCTTTTGCAACTGGAACATGAAGTCAGCTTCGCTTCCCCACACCACAGCTTGCCGAGCGTTAACATCCGCCTTCGCTTGCTTCCCCCCTCTGCCGCTGACAACTGTTAATTTTGTCACATCAGCCACTTCTGTAGATTTAACTTTGCTCTCCTGCTCCAGCCATTGTAGCTTGATAATAAATCAAGAGTCTGGAGGCTTCACGTGGAACGCAAAGGCCTTTATGGTGCATGCGAAGATGGGAGTCTTTACATTTTTAAGTAGGACTTTGTGACATTCATGAGGGGTAATAAAAAAATTTCCATTTTGACTTTCAGGAAGAAAATGTGGTGGTGGTGGAGGAAAAAATACCACTCTCCTAGCTTGCTCGGGACATGTGACATGCCTCAGAGCTCACGGAGAAGGTCATATTGGACTTCTGAGCCATCATCTCAGCTCTGCCAGGCAAAAAATGGTTTGCAACTTTCCCTGAGGATGCTAAGAGCAGACCTTGCGGGTAATGCCGGATTTCACTAGAAGATCTCCCTGCTAGGTCTCCTCTTGTAATTTACGCATCCCAGAACAGGGAGAGCAGCAGAAGTTGCACTCCAAGGCAGAGCCCTCGCACACAATGACTATCCCATGGGATCCTGCGAGCTTACTGCCACGGCCATTCATACACGGGAACACGTCCTCAGGAGGGCACAGGACAAAGCGTTCCTGTGCCGGCTCCAGCAGCACCAGGGCCCAAAGCTGGCATATGCCTGCGCATTAGCCACAGGGCAGCACTTTCTTTAGCTTCCTCCTAGGATCCGTGTCAGTCTTGGCATCCCGAAGGGCACATGATTCCCTGCACTGCGCTGCGGCAGCCTAAGGGTGCAGGGCCTGCACAGATGGCAGCAAAAACCCTTAAACGCGCCAGCGGCACGGAAGAGCGCAGAACCAGCACAGACGGACGGACAACTTCTATTCGCAACGGCTTGAGAGCGCTTCAGTGAAGGCAAGAAAATAACACAGCAGAAGCCTCTCCCCAGTCACCAGCTCGTGTAAAATGGGGCAGCTGGTTCCTTGTTCCCGCTAAAAGGAGTCTAAATGTGCATTCAGGTGCAGCGCCGCGAGTGCGCTGGGGCTGGCTGCACAAACGCTCCCTGCGGCGAGGACTGGCTGCCGTGGGCACGGCACGGCCGGGTGCTGCGGGGGTGCCAGAAGAGCCGTCACGAGGCAGGAGATGGCCCGGTGGGGAGGCCGGGGGGGCCGCAGCAGGCCGGGACAAACGCGTGCACATCTCAAAAGCCTCCCTCTGCAGCCAGGCTTTGGGGGAGGCTCTCCCGCAAAAGGAGATCTGCCTGTCAGAAGTCACAGCGCATGATCCAAACCCAACGTTTTCCGCAGATTATCTCTTCCTGTCGTTTCCCTTCTGGACCCGGCTTGCAGCCTCGCAAATGCCAAGGGTCCTTGCGGCGCGCACAGGCAATCTGTCCCTTAATGAACTCTGCCAGCTCGTGCTAAAGACGCAGAGCGTACCTCGGAGCAAGGCAGGGGAAAAGAGGCAGCAGCCTCCTTCCGCCCTGTGGACGATAACCTCACATGCGTATTATTTCACACCATAATCCTACTGTTTTTAATTAGTGCGCTGTAAAAGGAAGAAGCACCACATCTCCAAGGGGAAAAGGAGGAGGGAAGGAAAAAAATCAGCACAGAGGATTCTGTCCAACTTTTCCAAAAGCTTAATAGATTTTTAAATGGGGTTATTAACACCACCTATGAATTATTTTAGGGACCTAATTATAAAAAACAAAACCCAGTTAATTAGGTTTCCTGAACTTGCCTTGACACAGGTGAAACAAGATCTCTAAATGCAAGAGGATTGAAAAGCGAATCACTTCAAACAAAGAATCAATGCATATTATTGCAGAACCAATTGAACAATTACTCCTTTAATTGCCGGCACCCCGCTACCCTCACCCGACAGCAGCACTTGCTGCGCCTGCCGCAGCAGCGAGGAAGCAGGGGCTGGGGCGTGCTGCCGCCCCAGGCACAGGGCTCTGGGCACAGCGCAGCCGCCCACCCGCCACGTGCTCCCCAAGCCAGCGGTGACATGACCATGGCACGCAGGCGCCCAGCCCCAGCCCCGCATGAAGGGCTCCTGGAGCAGCCCCACAGACCCCAGCAGACGCTCCTTCAGGTCCCCGCCGCGCACAGGGTCTGGGCTGCACAAAGACACGGGCTGTCGAGCCTCGACGCAGAGAAGTTGCTCCCCAGGAACCTAAATGCACAAACAACGGGAAGCCGCAGTGCTGCGGGCAAAGGGGGTCTGGTACCGCCTCGCTGCGGGCCCCCAGCCAGACCCTCGGTCTGGCGAGTGACAGTAAAGTGCCATGGAACGAGCCGCTTAAGCCCTAAAATTATAGGGGCAATCTTTTCTATTGGCAGCAATTGCTGGAAACTGGACTTGCAACTTTTGGAGTATAAACACAGCTCAGGAATGAAGATAAAAGAATGAAATACAGGTTTCTTTATGTTAAAAAAAGACCATTTTAGCACGTAGGAGCTAACGTTTCTCTGCTCTAGACTCACAGAACAGACAGCGGAAAGCAGCCTGCACAGGGCACTTGGTCAACGCTACCAAGTAATCCAAGCACAGGAGATTGGGTGGCAAAACCCAGGACCTGCAGAGGCGAGCATTCGAGATGATCGCTGCTCATGGACCTTGTTTCAGGCGTGTCACATTTTACCCTACTCAGCACTTTTCACCTTAAATGACTTTCTAAAGTACATGTCACAGACACAGAAGTGCCACCTCTCCGGTGTATTAAACACTGCACCTCGCCCCACGTGGCAAAACGAGATAAATGAAGCAACCCCTTGACGGTGGAAGAAAATACACAAGTGGTATATATTGCATAAAACAAAAGTAGAATAAGGGGAAGAGTTTAGACTTTTCTACCCACATGTGTAGGCTCAATCAAAAAAATCTTCAAGGCAAAAAAAACCCAAGTAAAATACAGCCATTCAGGTGTCACCAACAGATCATTTACAAACATTCCACTCGAAGCCAAAGAAATAAGCTGGAAAACAGGAGGCTTGGTCTGGCAGCGGGGAAGCAACATCTCTGCCTGATCCAAAACCTCCTTGCGTGAAAACGGGCTTGCAACAGGCTCCAGAGCCCCAGCAGTAACACTGAGCAGTGGGTGTTGCATGCCTGGGATCCTCCTTCTCTCAGCCCTTCAGGTGTCACTGAAAGCCGTGAGCAGCAATTCAGTGCAGCAGTATTTTGATTTTTCTTTTCTTTCCTAAGAATTTATATGGAATAGCTCCTACTTCATCCATGGAAATTTGAGTGTTTTTTTTTTTCCCCTAAAAAATCTGCATTTTAAAATCTTGCAAAATGACACAGATACCAGAATCACACCTCATATTTACGTGCTGATAGCCAGATATCAGACCAGAAACATCGTATTTGATCCTTAAAAGAAGTGATTTAAAGAACTGAGGCCTCTTCTGCCATGTGCCGTTTTCCTTATATGGAAAAAATCCTACTTCTGACCACCTGATCTAAAAAGCATGTTTCAAGCAAGCTGTCTATCTTTAGCAGACCATATGATTTTACAAGTGTAAGAGCACAGTCCTTAATAGTTCCTATTAGTTCCTATTCCTTAATAGTTCTTCCTATAAAGAGTTGATTCCTACCTAATTTTGACACTAACCTCACCAGGATCGTGATTTGATAATGACAACAAAGCACCTGAAAACAAAGTGACTGCTAGCAGACACTCATTTACAGATTCACCATTTGTCTCCTCATCCCCATAAGCCCTCTTTAGTCATTCCAGAAGCACTCGTTAAGTTACGCACCCCTCACTGAAGGGGGGACGAGGGAAGGCGCGGGGCAGTAATTGCGCGCACGCCTCCCGGCCGGGCTGCCTCACAGCGATGCTGCGCGGTGCTTGCACTGTTCAGCGCTGATGAAGAGTGGCAGTGGAAAGAAGCAGAGGTGGTTGGTGTATGAGCTTATTTTCACCAGTGTTGGGCAAAAACAAAAACACCCTTCACCAGTGATGCTATTAAGCTCTTGTCAACCTACAAGCACTTCCCAGCGAGCGCTGCTGCACCTTTGTGTACTTTAAGAAGAAGGGGGGGGAATCATTCAAAACTGGCAGCCCAGCACGGCGGGTGCTGCACGTCCCCCGCCTTCCCATTCTTTACCATGCCAATTAATCTGAACCTGACTGTCACCTTGACACCCATCGGAGGCTCTCAGATCCAGAAATAAACTGATCAAATATGCAATAAGCGGTCAAGCAGTGTCCCCCACAGGCAACGGGAGATTGGACTGTTTGTAAGCGATGCTCGGCAGCCAAGATGCTCTCTCCCTTCTCAGATCTGAGAGAAAGGGAATTCTCTTCACCTTCACAACGTAACAATAACTAAATTTAGCTAAAGAAAACACACTACATTAAGGAAGAGATCTAATGGTAGTATACTTGTCCATTTTTTAAATTAAATGATGTTCATTAAAGGAACATCACCTCCCCATAATTAATTTTGCTTTGAGAAGGAAAGGAAAAAAGCTACAGACAATTAATGTACCATGCAAGCTCTGGTAGATGCTCCATATATTTTCTCGCTACAGCCACCCCTCCTCCATAACGGCATCGCTGCTCATCTGCCTTCCACCCCCCAAATGCAAGCACTGAGTTTTTGGCAGGGAAGCTGCACAATAACACGCAGACCCCAGCTGCTTCCCCCAGCCTTCTCGGGCTGACAGCATTTCAATAGGGTTACACGTTCATGTATTGATACCTGCAATCATATTCTCCACTCCCCAAACTTGGAGAGGCAAGAAAATGTGTCACTGCTGAAGACATTCCAACAATTAAATCAGTGGGACAGTGGCGAGTCTCCACAAAGTACCATTCTTCCTGCTCTGGGATGAATAAAAGCATCTGGGTGGCAGCGCAATTGCATCCAGGCAGGGTGGCAGGGACCAGGGTGTGCTTGGTTTTGTCATTGCGTGCATTTTTCTGAAGATTTAAGCCTGACAAGGAATGAGAGCACGTGGCTGATGAGCCAAAAATGGGAAGGTAATCACAAATAAAATGAGATTATTCTTCAGCTGTGAATCAGTAGATAGCACTTCCTACAGGCCAGCATGCACAAGACGGTGACACATGTAAGGTCACAGAGTGATAAAATCAATAATTCCCCAAGCAGGGAAGAAGAGCCTAGTGGTTTCAGCAAATGACACAAATTAGCCCTCTCTCCACAGCCATATGCAGCTCTTTTGGAGGTCTTCAGGAACGAAGCCCTCCTCGCCCCAGGAAGGTAAGAGAATCCATCTCCGTGCCTCCGCCCCTCCCTGTATAAAAGCAGGGATAGGGATGCCGCTCAGAAGTGTTTACTTATTTTTATCAAATAGCAAACTGATTGCAGCTGTTGGATAAAAGCACTGTCATTTCCTAAACCGCACAGAAGAATTTTGCCGACAACTTCAAATAAGCCCGATTTCATTAAACTAAAACTCGTCTGGAAACGCCTATAGATTTATCACTGCTTTACTAACCCAAACTTTACGTGCTTGCCCTCTAAGCATGTAGGTGTTAGCTAACAAGTATAGCCTGACGTGAGTGATTAAATGAAATCACATTAAAAAAACCACACTTAACTAAATTGGCATTGCAAGGTGTGGAAACTGAGCCAAGGCTGTGAAGCTCAGAGCCCTTGTCACAACCAAATGCACTTCTCAGAGCCCATCACGGCACCGGCCCACAGGCACAGAGGATTCCCTTCAGGTGAGAAGCAGGAAGCCGTCCTCCCCCTGCAGAGCTGAAGCTCTCGCATGTGCATGTTACCCACACTCAGTTCATAGCAAGCTGACATCTTTCACATTTTTCGACATCACACCACACTGCCAGCACGACAGCCCCACAGCTTAACTTGGGCTGGTAGGCAGAGAAACAGCTCAGCTCTGCCTCTTCTGCACGAAGTTTTGCCTTCTCTCTGCGGAGACGAACAGGAGCTCGCGGTACTTAAATAGCTGGCCTGGCGATAGACAAGTGAATCCTTCCTGTCACTGCCAGTGCAGAAATCCTCCTGCATTACCAGCAAAAACACCACTAAAACTCTCCCCTAACTACCTCCTCTTTCAGGTGTCTGCTCTTGGAAGGCTCATGGGGGTCTCCAGGTTTTGCTGGCCACATTTTTGGTCTTACTGAAAACATTGCCTTTAATTAGGTGCAAGGAATTGCACAGCAGATTTACCTGGGATGCAAAGAGCAAGGCCCAGCGAGCTCATCCAGCTGCCAGAATACCCATTTGTCCTGAACCCACACAAACATCCCTGGAAAAGCCAGGAGGAGCACGAGGTCCCTGGAGGTTTGCAGAGCTGCTGTGGTGGAAGCTCTGCAGCAGACTGAAACCTGTGCCTGGATCCTTCATCACTCACCTCGAGATGACAAACCCTAGAAAGAGGCAGTTTCACCTCCCTTAATGCTTCTGCACCACTGGGGCCTCTTCTCAGACCGTAAGCAAGACCTCAGAGCCCAGAGAGCTTTTCCCCTTCTGTTAGCAACAGGCCAGGCTCTTCTCTCCCCAGGATGCTGAAGAGCTAATCCCTCTCCTTCACACACATCAAAACAGGCCTTTTGGATAGCTGCATTTTTTAAAAACTGTTTGTGTAATGTATGAAGACTAACTTGGATTCATGAATATTTGATTTAATATACCTTTATTTCCCCTAAAGGAAGACACATTTTATTTAATACTGATTGCAGTTCTTATTACCTTCCTAAACCCAGCACACCACTCAGCATTCCAATTACGCCAGCACACCATAGTTATGGCTGAGAAAGCACTTTCATTACAAGCGTCTGTTTCCAGGCACTTGTAAAACTCCCACCATCACATACTCTTCCCCCAACCCCTCCTACCAAACAACCCTTGTAGCTGAAGATGCTCATGCTGCTTCTCAGCCCAGAGAGTAAGACGTAAACCCGGTCAAATCAGAACCTCCTATTCACAGATTTAAATGCCAATCGAGCACAGATATCTGACAACAGCAAAAATATCCTATTAAAAAATTAGGAAATCAAAGGAAAATTAAAACTTCACTGCTAAGTTTACATTGTGATAACTGTTTGAAGTGATTTAAAATCTGTATCAGCTTTAAGTCAACCATGCAACACAGAGTGGTACAAGTAACCCAATATACAGGGACACAAAATCCCTAAATCCCCTATGGTTGCTGACACTTGTTGGAAACATTGGACACAGATCTGAAGAACGAACTTTAAAGACTTGTTTTTACTGAGTACAAAGGTTTTTTTGTTTTGTTTTGTTTACTGCTTTGGTTTTCTAAGTATTTAAGCAAATCTTCATTAGTACAAAAATCACTGTAGAACAAAGCTGACAATTTGGTCTCCCACTCAACTCCTCAGTTTTAAGTCTCTTCTAAGTTTGCAAATTCGCCAGTTCCTTACACAGAGTAAGATCTCAATTTAATATAAAAAACACTAAAGCATACCTTTAAGAGAAGTCCTCTTCCATGTTCATACACTGTGAAGCAGCAAAAGCAGCAGAAGCTCACAGCCCTCCTTAGGTCACTCTGAACATTGGTTTTTCTTGGAGCAGACGGAAGGTGGGTGAATAATGCTGTGCTGCTTACTCAGTCTACATGGATGATCTGGGGATGCATTTATTTTCTGTGTTTTCTTTCAGCATCATCCAACAACGTTTTATGACTGCCCTGCTCTGGCAGGAGGTTTTCCCAACACCTGAAGGGAAGCTGTGCTTAAGCCACCACTGCCAAGTGAGCCCACAGGGCAATCCCAACCGGTCTGAGGCCACCCACACCCCCTATCCCAAGCCAGGGATCTGGCCTGCAACTTCAGGGCAAACTCATACAGAAGAAACAGAAACCCAACAGCTTGTACATTCTTCCCCACAAAGCTTGTGTGTTGAAGAAATCCCTCCTCTCTCAGGAGATCAATTGTATTTATGGAGCAGAGTTACTGCTAAAGAAGAGGCAACACTTCTCAAGTGACATTTTGCTTAGTCTTTATGTCCCTGGGTGGGATGCTCAGCATTCAGACTCACACAGTGGCCTTCTAGGATCACCTGGCTGATTTAGGACAGCTGTGGACTTGAGAGAAAAATACTTCCCACCTGTTATCTTCATGACTGCAGTCAATCTTAGCAGCCAACACTTGGAAGAGTTGGTTGGCTGGTTTTACTGCTTAAATGGTGCTAAAAAGAAATAGCATAGGTCATTCTACTTCCTTTCACCCAAAGTGTTACAAAGCACTTTATAACATATCCACCAGTTTAGGCTCACAAGAGTCCCTGCATCAGCTGCTGAAATGCAGCCATGTCCGAGGTGAAAAAAGCCACTCAAGCAATCAAACGTTTTAAATGGAATACTCAAAATGTTACTCATCCGAGTGAAATGCCTACATGCATTTAGACAGCAGAAAAGCAATTAGCGCTATTAAATTCTGACCAGTACAGCAAACAAAATATGACCACCCATCCCAGCAAAGCGTGCTGGGGAATTGTCCGAGGTCCTCGGGTGGCGAGGAGCCCCATCCAGCACCGCTCTGCTGCCTCGTGGGCAGGACGGGGGCAGAGATGCACAGGAAGGCCGATTACCTCTACCAAAGCTCAGGGAATGCTCTCTGATCTCGCTGAAGTCTCCGGAATAGTACAATTTGTTCAGTAATGCATTACTGTTTCATGCTGGGATGTATAAAAAATGCAAACACAAACACTGACCGAAGGATAAGAAAGGGAAGAAAATAGGCAGAAAAACAATTCCTTTTGAGGCTTCATTGCTGTCTTCCAATAAATACATTTTTCAGTATGTTATGATCTAAGTTTAGATGATAAAGGGATGGGACATATATGCGCCAAACTGATTGGAGAACCAAAGGGCGTAACACCATAGCAGAATCAGGCCCCTTTCAGGACCACTATTCCTCCTGCTGGAGGAAAACAAGGGAAGGGGAAAAGGTCCTTGCCCTGAGGAGCTCGCAATTTAAACTGCAACACAGCATACAGCTGGCGAAGGTACTGCTAGCTCAGGATGACGGAGGGACCAGCTGACAAGCCGGGAGCAGCCCGCACTCACTGTGACTAGCAGGAATGGCACATGGCTAGCAGCCTCGTGCCTCCAGCCTCCTGTAAGGTCAGCCTGACTCAGCACATGCGCTGGAAGCAGCAGCTGTGCTTCCCCATGTCCACCCCACAGCACCCCGCTCCTTTCCTTAACGCTCATTACATTCCAGGCAGACCTGAGCCAGCACAACAGCACATATTTACCGAACAAAAACCTGCAGCATCACACCCGTCCCAGCATGAATTCTGGCTGTGAGCAGCAGGCAGATAAACCTCTCCTGCTCTCTCATCCTAAGCTGGCATTTTGGACACCTCCTCTCAAAGGAATTGAAGCGTGCAGGCCAAGATTCTGCTCAGCAGACAAGCACAAGCCCTCTGCACTTGCACAGCGCCTTTTATCCCAGTACTTCATAGTGCTTCAACAAACATAGATCAAACCTCCTCTGCCCCTCTCCTGGAGAGCCACAAATCTCTCCATTTTACAGACTGGAGGACCACAGCACAGAGGGATTTAAGGCTTAATCCCGGGAGCTTCAAGCAACTGAGGTTGTGTCCCCCCAGCCAGGCCCCCGGTGCAAAGCCCCCCTGCCACAGGAGAAGGAGCGACCCCAGCCCCGTGCCCAGGGCGGGGGCTCCCTCTCCTGTCCCAGCAGCTGTGACCTGCCTCTGAGCGGCCCGAGCCCCAGCAGCCCACAGGCAAAGCCCCACAGCGCACAGCCATGGGGCAGCCTCACCAGCACCCAGGCACCGGATCGGGACAGGCTTTGCAGCCGCGCAGGTCCAAGGCCGGGGCATCCCAGAGCGGTTATTCATCAGAGAACGCGTACGGAAGGAGATCCTCAGAATAACAATTTCCATAGGTTAGGAAGGCCAGGGCGAAGTGTCAGCAGCAGGTGCAAGTTCGTTTGGGTTCCCAGGATCAGTACCTGTGACACAGCTTTGGAAGATTAATTTAGTGGTTACTTGCAGCCTTTTTCTTATCATAGCTGCTCCCTTACAGCAGGCACACAAAAAATCGTCATGTTTGCTTCCTCAGGATTTGTCTTATGTATTTGTCTGACAAGGGAAGGAGGGAGGCGTGGGGCCAGACAAGCTTGCTTCCTCCGACAAGCCCTCGTGTTAATTTGAAACCAGTCCCCAGCTCCAGCCCCAGTCGCGGGTATTTCCTGCCTCTCGGCTCTGCCCATCAAATCATTATTAATCTTTCTGGCCTGCGTATATTCATTAGATAAACACTGAAACTGATGTTGTTTATTGTCTGCTCTGTACACATCATAACCCTGGGAAGACAAGATGAATTTGACAGCTAATGTAAAAATTACAGCAGGCAATATATCTTAGATTTGGGTGGAACACCAAGATGAGAGTTAATCAATAAAATCCTAACTTAGGTATTGTATGAAATGGCACTTCATTCATTATTAGGAGTTGGTATAAAGCATGATTTACTGGTTTGATATATTGGCCCTTCACCTCAGGGACCTATTTTCAAATCCAGTCCAATCCAAAGTGACTAAAGATCCCTCTAGCCTGAGGGCTTTGAAAGGATACTGTTGCCAGAAATTTATGTGAGCTTGCTTATAATACATAGTTTGTAGGCAAAGGAATGGCACGTGGCTGCTGGAGGGGTTAACCCCAAAATCAGCACGTTCACTGAATTCAGCCACTTCCCTTAAAAGCCAAGAATTAAAACCAAACGCAGGCATTTCTTTCAGTCATGGATTCTTCCCAACCCCTTGACAGCAAGCGCTGTATCACAACTCTTAGACTACTTTCCATTTGCATTTTCTTTTTCTCTGCCTTCTTTAAGTTCCAGGAGGAGTTGCATACATTTTTGTGGACCTCAACACGAGCAGCAGCTTCTAGCCCCAAAGGAAGACTCACGCATCACAGAACCCAAGAGGACAGAGCATCTCAGGCAGTGCCCAATGCAGCTGCTCCAGAGGGTCACCGCTTCCCAAAGGAGCCGGATTTGCCCTCAGACAGTGTCTGCCTGGCACTAAATTCCAACACCAGAGAAGCTCTAACATGGTGCCATGCTCTCCCAGATGCCACAGGTCTCATGAATACTGTAAGTCATGAAAATCACTTCTCCATTTATGAGGTTTGTATCAGCTGTGTTTTGAGTTACCAGTTATTATAATACTTCCACCGTAAAAAAGGAGGGTTTTTCTTAATAAATAGGAAAAGAGCTCAATATTTGCAGTGTTTCATTTTGGGGGGAAGGGAAGAACAAACCATACAACTGGAAAAATTGGCCCTTCTCAGTACTTTGGTATTAAGCACCATTCAATTCTCCCAGTATTTCTAAAACCGTAGGGATACAGTACCCAGTGCTATAGCAACTACTGCATCATTCACATTTGAAGTCCGCTCCACGTAGATAAGACTTTGCTCCTACAAAGCACAAATTTAACATTATACCCCAAGAGAAGACCTCTCAGGGCAGCTCTACTGCAGAGCTTCTCTGTTCCCTGCCGCTGCAGGAAAGACAGTGAGGATATGCTCACATGCCCTAGTAAGAGGGATCCCAAGCATCCTTGAAAATTAAGTGTTTTTATTTATATATATATTTTTTTTGCAAAACCCCTATAGTTTTTGCATCAGGGTTCTGTACCACTATGCATGGCACAAGAAAAAAGCTTTAATAATTCACAGAGGAAACACATGACAGCACAGCCCGTCCTTCCTGTTCAAAAGGCACAGAAACCAGTGGTTTGCTCTCCTGCTGTCTTTTTACAATCAATTGCTCCATGAGACCTTGTACAAAAGACCTGGCTCAGGTGCCCTATGAATCTAGTAGCCATCACAGCCCAGTAAACCTGAATGAGAAGTGGAATGATTTAGATGCTAATGACTGACAGAGTGATAGCTGTCTGTGCAATTGGCAGCCATGCAGGAATAGCAGTGACTATACTCAGGTCTTGGCTGTGCAGGAAGAAGAGAAAGATCCCTTATCACATTTTATAAGTTTGCATTTATAGGGCAAATAAAACGGAGCATGTTTAAAACCAGGAAGCATTTCAGAGAACAGATTCCCCCCCCCTCCATATAAAAACCACAGCTAGAATTCAACTTTAAATACTTTTTAGCTAGGAAAAAAAAAAAAATCAATTGAACTGATTACCTTCTTGAGTACCAGTGAAGATTTTAGTTGTCTATGTAATTGCACTTTTTCCTTGCTGGCTTTTAAACATAAAAGGAAAGTGACTTTACTGCTGTAGTAAAACCATGGGGTCTAGTCAAAATCAACAAAGCAGAGTATTAACCCCCTCTGTGCTGCTTCAGTTCCACAAGCACCCTTCCAAGTCTTTCTGTTCAAAAGCTCAGGAGCGAATTCATCTCATGTGCTTTAAAGACAACACCTTTTTTTGATTGTTTTCCAAAAACCAGCAGCTAGTTCAGCCAAGCTCCTAAGATGACAATTAAGGGCCTGACTACTGTTCACTGTAATCAGACTCACTGCTGTTGAACGGTCATTCTTTCTTCTCATTCAGCATTTCTTCATGTACTGATGAGCTGCACTTTCTCTTGCTGCTTTTCATTTCCAGCAGCATGGTTTCAAGAGCATTTGGACCACTTCTGCACATCTTGCTCAAAAGGCAGAGGTTTCCTACCACACGACCAGGAAGCTCTCGGACCCTACTGACCTGCCTCTGCCCATCTGTAGGATGCCCTGAGAAGGCAGCTGTTCCATCAGTCAGTTCCAAATGCATGTCCTCATGTTATGGAGCTAGTGATCTGCTGGAAGAACCATCTAAGACTCTGCACAGCCCTTTCAGATTAGGTCCAGATGAAAGGCTTTGAGACTTATTCACCCCTTTTCCCCCTCTTAATTAGCTAAAATTCTCAGGTTGAGACAGACTGTGCCAGTAGCAAGAGCTGCCCTTGGCGGACTCCACCGGCTGCAGGCATTAGCACCCCCCAGTACTCTCCCCTGCTCCAAAGACAGAAACTGCTCGGCCCAAGCTGGACCACTGCCGTCTCCCCAGCATCCCCCTCCGCCCCAGTTCGCTGCATCAGCGCGCCTTCAATGCCAAAAGACTTTTCCCACTGTTATCCACTCGTGAATGAGATTCTGCACCTCTCTCTCCTGAGATCTACATACACTGCTCTCCACTCATAACAGACGTGGTTGCAAGACAATCAGTTAAAGGGAACAAAAATAGATTTCCCAAACCAAACATACTAAATTCACAGTGCCTCACTCCCCTCCTTGTTTAAAATCAGCACAAGCTGCAAATCTGGAAGTCGCACTTTTGAGGTTTGTGCAAGTCCCACTGGCTCACCAGACGGGGAGCAGAGCAGTGGGAGGCAAGGAGTGGGGCTACAGACAGCTTCCCAAATAATCATCCAGGAGCTAAACAGGCTTTCCTCAGATAGACGAAGACTAAAATAGCAAAGAACTTGCCATTTGATAACACACTCCTGGTCAGAACTTACTTTGCTTCTACTGTCCTGGATTCTCTAGACAGCAATTTATGCATTTCCCCTGTCACCTTAAATCACCACTGCTATTGCAACTCTTACTGTATCCCTGTTAGAAGGCATAGATTGTAATTTATGTGCAAAGACATACTGAGGATGGCACGAAGGGAACAGCCCCTGGCCCACAGAGCTGCCTGTGGCCTCAGCCCCCGCTGGGGCAGTGTCCCCACCAAGGGAGGCAGTGTCCATCTCACCTCTGTTAGGCATTGCACCTCGAGACACTTCCATCGCTAGTGCTTTCTGAACACCTAATACCCAGCCTGTGCCCCTCTGGACACTTCAGGAGGCAGTGGGGTGGAAATGGCTGAAGCCGCACTTCATTCTCTCTGGGGCTCTGCATCTCCATTTCGCTGCAGAAGTGACGGAGATCACACAGTTCTGAAGATTTCGGAGCTCGTTCTGGGACTGATGAGGAAGCATGGCAGACTTGCTAAACTCTGTTTAGTCTCACCCCATAGGACAGGGCAGATGCGAAACCTAATCCACAAAGCACTTGGTGGGTACGAGATCAAAGGTGCATCTACTAAACAACTTAAGCATGTTTGTCTGGGCAGTAAGCAGCGGAGTCACAGGTTTTCCTTATTTCCTTGCTTCTCCATTGGGCTGGTTCAAAACACCTTAAATATTAGGGAGACACCTCCTTCCTTTTCCACAGCTATGGATCATTTCTCTCCTGGCAGATCCACCAGCCAGCAGCCACAAAGGCTTGTAGCACACTGATCTCCCAGGTTCACTCCCCAGACGCCCACGCAGGGGCTCTGTTACTGCGCTTTCACAGGGCAGAGGACGGACTCATTGACAGTGTTCCCTTCGTAGAACAGAATACACAAGGAACAGACAGGAGCAAGTTGGGCTTTTTGTCTGAGCTCACCCCGCTGCCTGTTGCTTTGTCTGCTTTCAGAGGGGAAATGGTAACAGCATTATTTGTGAAACCAGGCTTTGGGCCCATAGCCAAATCATCCAGTTGGCTTTAGACAGAAACCAAAAAGCACCAACTTACTCATGCAAACTGGCCCGACGTCAATACACAGTGAACAAAAACCAAGAGAAAGAACAAAGAAAACCAATACTGACAAGCCTTTATCAATTAGTTTATCATTGCATGCAACCCCTTTTAAACCAATGCTCATTAAAAAATTACAGAATGAAAATACCTGGAAAACAACTGCCCTCCAAGATACCTATACACATACACATCAAATAAGCAAGCCTAAAACAAAGCAACTGAGATTCCAAAAAACTATTTTCCAAGAAAATTAACCTTGGAAAAAAAAAATTCTATTTTGCATGCCAAAATTACATCTGATGTGCAATGCTATACACATGAACACACACAGACACAGTAATTTGATATCACATTCAGAAGGACTGAGGGTTGCTCCGTACTTGGAATGAGCTCTGTCCTGCCTACAGCAAGTCAAATAATGAATTTGTAAGAGGAAGAGAAAGACAGAATAGTACATATGTGCACACAAATTGTCAAGCATCTTCAACACATGGGTTTAAACAAACAAAAAAACAGCAGACAGAATTCTCAGCTTAGTAAAAAGAACAAACCAACCAACCAAATTTAAACTAAAATATTGAATTGAAATCTATTCCAACAGCTGTTTACAAAATGATCCAATGTGCATTTAAAATGTTAGGGTTATTCACTTTGCATTAGCAGCAATCTGTTCTGACCCAGGCTTTGCAGGTAGGTTTCAAAAGCAGAAAATAGCCAAGAATGTTTTCTAAGGAATATGTAGCAACTTCAACATGCTTTATGCCATGCAAGACATTTTCGCATCTCCTCTTCAGCAGACTCCTGCATGCAAGCCTTGTGCTGTCCTTACGCTGTACGCTTTTGCCCTCATTCTGACTGAGGATTTAGCTCCTTGTTGTCAGAGGATGAATGTTTTTATTCTGTTTGCTCCCAGGCCAGTATCAAAAGCTCCCAGTATATGGGTTAACCAGATGATCCCTTAATACACAAAGGACCCCCAAACAGCTTAACCTTAACCCATCCGTAAAGATTCCACCCAGCCTGCTAATGCTGTCCTGAATCGTGTTCTCTATTATTACATCTGAAATCCGTTAAAATTTCACACAATTTCCTGCACAGCAGTGTATATAATAGTGCTGGGAGCCAATATGTTTCTATAATTGGGCCTGTAGTGGGGCAGAGTCCAAAGCAATTAATCCAGCCTCCTTCCTTGTTTGCGCCCACATAAAGCTGACAGGGTAGAGAGTAATTGGAAGTGAGCGGCCTCTATCCTCTACTTTAAATTAATATTTTCCTGTTCTGATTTAATTTCACCCGGTAACAGTGACACAAAGACACGCCATGTCAAGCACTAAGTAATCTGCAGCAGCTGCCTTAGGAGGAAACTTTTATTCATCAGTAATATACTGACCTGTATATCACTCCACACACAGTACACAATATTCCTGTCAAACAGACAGCTGCATTTAACTCTGTATAATCAGCAGATATGGAAGAAAACTATATAGAGCCCTACATATATGCCATATACGTGTGCATGGAAGAAAAACAGACACGAGTTTAATTATGAAAAATTCAGCTTTTCAAAAAGGGAAAAAAATAAATGGCAAATATAAGAAAACATGCTAATCAGCAGAGCCAAGAATCCATGCAAATGAAAAGCCAGAAGTAATGGCCAAAACACTCAGGCCATTAAATCAAATCACTGAGAAAATAATGGCTAAACTCTCTCTTACTTGTAACACTCAATTTATGTAGTCAATATGGCTCTGAATGAATGAGTGAAGGTACTAAGAGCACAAATCTAAATTCAATATACATATCTTAGAAAAATCCCCAGCGCACGCATTCACACCCTGACAAGCCATATAAAGCGGACATGGCTGGTGCATGCCGTATTGAAGCGAAAACTGGCTTCATTTAGGATGACTCCTCATTTATATCAGACAAAATATCTAAATATACATAGATTATTGTAACAAGCCCATGGCTGACAAGGAATTTATGGGTGTCTGTGGCGAGCTGGAAACAGACCGACGGGAAGAGGCTCAGGACCCTTCTCCCCACGGACACGAGCTGCTGCTCCTTGAGCTCACCAGCCCTGAGCTGCGAGCTGCGCAAGGCCTGCGGCGTTTGGCACATGTTCTGGTCCCATGGAAAACACCAAAGCCGCCTGCACTTCAACACATGGGGTATCCATATACAACAGAAAGAATATGCAATGTGTTTTCTGTTCTCAGACTGCTCAGACATGTGCCACAAGCAGGACCTCGCACCTGAAGCGGCATTACTCAGTGGAAACAAGGTTTTTGTTTTCCAAATAAATACGGGTGCTAGGTGCCACCCCCAAATTTCTTTTGAAACTCATTGAGCAAAGTTTGCAGAGGAATTTGAAGGTCAACATCATCCTTCTGTCCAGCCCGCATTTAAGCGGAGGCAGAGGAGCCAGCAGCGTGCTGGACAAGGCCACGATGGCCGCGGACACAGCGGGTTACAGCTGCCCCAGCCCAAACAGCAGCACTCCCTGTGAACGCGCAGCTCGGCGTACGCTCAGGAGCAGGAAGGATCCCAGAGGATCTGTCCGCCAGATGGAGGACCTTGTGCCTTCAAACAGCCCGAATTGGAGGTTACAGTTTATAAATCAGCGTCCAGTACGCAGCCAGGAGGGGACACATCCAAGTTCCAGTGATACAGGAGCAGTGTGAGGTTTACCCACAGAAAAGTACGCTCTCAGGAGAATACCGATACACGGCAGCTTAGCCCTCTGCGGATCAGCAGCTTATTTCCAGTTGCTTAAATTTTCTCCTTCTCTCTTGTTCTTGATTTTGCTGGATTTTCTTCCTACTCACTAGTATTACATTTTCATTTACAGGCAATACGCTTAGGCCAGAGACGATCACCAGCGCTGGTGGCTAGAAATAGAGCTGACACGGGCACCTACCGCGGAGCAGCCCCCTGCCTTGCAGCACAGCTAAGCTGCCAGAGGATCCCACAGCAGCAGCTGCACCCCCGAGAGCCCGCCTGTCTCCCCACGGGGAGCAGGGCCACGGGACATCACTACGAGCTGTCCGGGGATGATCACCTGCCCACAGAAATAGCTCCTGCCCTTGCATGCAAACCGACTTTGAGAGCCTCAAGCCCTGCGACCAGCTGTCTCCAAGAAACTCCATCACTTCACTACAGCCCTGCTACAGCTGTGTTCACGACAGGCACTGGCACAGGATTACCTTTACAGCTTCAGTACAGCTTTCACAAAAACTCCTAGTGCAGGGCATTTACCCCTAGAATGCCAAAGCCATTGAACTCACAGAACCCTGCAAAGATTAAGTATTTGGCCCACAGCTGAGGACACCTGAAGCTCTTTGTGCTTGTGACCATATTAGCAGCAGTAAAGTATTAATTTTGCAGGAGCAAGAAGGTTTGATCCTGCACCTGGTTAGTTCTGATACCATCTGTTTGTAACTGCTGCTTCCATCACCTGCCAATTCCATTTACACCAGCTGAAATTTCTAAATTTGAACTTTTTCTTTTTTTTTTTTTTTGCACCAGCATGAAAAAAAGCCTTTTCCAAATAATGCTTTAAATGCAATAGCGCACCCCCTAGTTGTTCTGCAAAATAGGAAACTCAGGCAGAATAGAAACCATCAAGAAGCAAGCTAGTTACTCATGGGCAAGCAAACAAGCTAAACAGAAGTGCCGATGTGACCCAAACCACGGCCCCCTCACCAACAGAGGCCCTGAAAGATAACCCGGAGGGGAGCAGCCTCAGCACGACCCCACGCAGGGGGGGCACCGAGGAAGCCCCACCAGAACACGCTGCAGCAGCACCCTCGGGCAGCAAGCCAGGCTGGCTCCGTGGGGCGCAGGGCAGCAGCACTGCGAGGAGTGCTGCTGGGGGCACAAACCTTCCTGGTCCAGCACGGCAAGCTGAAGCGCGAGGATCCCTTTTGTTTCAGCGAAAACAGGCAACATCAATGCCAGCAGTACATCTGACTCCACACACACCTGCTCTTGTGCGGCAGTTTGCCTCAAGACTACACCAAAACAATCCTAGGCTTTTCAGCTTTGGTGATGGCTTTTTTTCCTCCTTAATTCTGTTAAATTGTGCTGTCAAAAACAGTAACTAGATCACACCAATTCTACTCCTTATTTCCATTGATTTTTAAGGCTGGATCATGCTAAATTGCTTATTTACAGAAACTTTTTAAAAAATGGTAAGTTATCCATTCTTGCCCCAAACTGCTGGGCAGCATTATAACCAGCTGTTATCCTTCACTCCGGAGGCGGCCGCAGTTAGTGGCAGAACAAATGATCCCTTTGTGCAGTTTTGCATAAATGTTTGTCAAGTGTCTTGGGCTTCTCTCACAATGCCAGCTATTAAGGAACAGAAGTAAAATTCCCAAGAGCAGAAGTGGGGGGGAGTTATCCACTTAGACTAAAATCCTCATCAATATATTTTTCTCTCGTGAGAGCCGACATGCAAACAGGAGAATAAAGTCAGTAATAACCATGCAAAGGGTGGCTGCAGAAGAACAGGCGGGCGCAGAGCGCACTTTAGCAATTCTGCAGTGGCACTAACCTTCTCTGGCTGGCAAAAATGCTGGAGCCAGCATTAAAAAAACTCAAAAGCTTTTGAGCATCAGCCTTGCAGCCAAGCACACCCAGCACACTTCGATTTTGATGTACAGTTTGAAACAAATCAATAGCAGTATAATAATACTCAGCACGCTGTGTAATTTTTATATCATTAGTTTTCATTTTCCGCTCCCCATGCATCAAAAAACTTACAACAGGCTCGTAAAGTTTATTTAGTATTCCATGAATTCCTAATCAGTTTCATTTCATAATGATTCAGAGCGGCCGTTGCCAGGGCCCCGGTGTCAAAAAATCGATAAAACCAACACACTTTTCCTGATGGCGGCTGCAAAAGGATCTATTGTAGGGGAATTATGATTTATGTCTGGGCTGCACCACGAGCAGCAGCAAGCGACAGCCTGGCTCAAGAGCTGAGATGTTCGCCAATAATGATTTATATGCATGCCTCTCCCTCCCCCAGCTCCTCTTGCCCCCTCCCGCGCACCACCACGGGGCCCCATATGCTGCGTCGCGGCAGCTTTGGCTCTCGCGCGCCTGGCTGCAGCTGGGTGCTGCCGGCACAGAGCCGAGCGCGAGGCAGTCCTCGGGCCACAGGAGCTGGTGCTGGCCCCGCAGCCTCTTCTGCAGAAGGACAGAGCGTGGCGATGCCCCAGTAACCCCCCCGCTCCCCGTGTCCCCAGGCTCTCGTGACAATCTATTCAGCGCTGGCTCCAGATGAGCACGGGGACGGTTCGATTTTCAGCCGCGCGCAGAAGGCGCCTATTTATCTTGGGGCGCACATTCTGTCAACCCGCCTGGGGTGGGGAGCACAGCGCGAGCGGCTCCAGGACAGCCCGCGTGCCGCTGAGTGTGCACCGACGTGTGCCAGAGGGTAAAGCAAAGGCCGCACGGGGAGGCGAGCACATCGAGGCACTCCTAAAGTTAAAGGCCTTTAAAGAACCCTTTTCCGAAGGGTAACAGCACAACCCGAGGGATGCCATTATCCCGTCATAGGCATAACATCCTTAAGATACAGGTATTCTGGGGTGAGGAGGATGGTTATAAACAGTAATTTGGAAGTTGTGCATATGCCATAAGGAAGCAGGGACATGCAGAGACAGAAGTGGGTTCTGCTTCATTTAATATGTTAATCAGGTTGGTGCCTCCCCACCAGGGAGCGGGAAGGCCAGAGAAGAGGATGTGAAACCAGAAAGAGCAGGTACAGCTTGCTGCCAGAGTCCTGTTCTCACGCCTCGCCCAAACCCCACCCAACTCAAACCACTACTACGGGCTCCACCACTGGCATATTTCCCCTTTTTAGCTCAGCAAAACTCAGGACATGCAGCACTGCATTAACATCAGCACCAATCTGTAGCAGTGCCCGTACCAATGGTATTTCGGGCATGCTGTACACTTACAGCCTGACATGCCAAATTCCCGCCTGCTGCAACCGCACAGGAATTGGGGCTCGGTTGGGGCTACGGCATTAATTTGGCAGACTGGGCACAGACACAAGCCACACACAGTCAGCCCGGTGCTTCCTCTGAAGACTAACAGCAGAACGAAGCGTTTGAGTGTGTGAATATTAGAAATCGTGCATTCTGGTTTTTTGTCATCCTATATTTAAAGGGATGCTTGTAAGATTCTTCTGTGTGAAAATACAGACCTGAAAAAATTCTCAAAAAAAGCCAAAATTCACATGTAGCTTGTTCATCACCTACCTCTAGACCTTTGAGTCAAACATCACTTGGTCTGTCTATAAATATATGTAGATAGGAGGTTGAAAATTAAGTATTCAGCACTAGCTCTTCAGCGAGTCTCTAGTAAACAAAGGGGAAGTTTAAGTTGGAATTATGCCACTTGGTTAATAACAAGCAGTTATGATGAGATGATTCAATAGCTTGGGTGAGATGAAGGTCCCAGTGATAGTATTTTATCCATTTATTTACATACACCGTGTTCACACACACACGTTCACGCTGTGTTTGCTGATTATTTCAGAGAAGCAAAGGTTGAGATCCAAGCTCCCCTTGGTCTCCCCCCTCCAGTACAAACAGGGTCTCTGTAAATTAAGAGCACATCAGCTAGGAAAGCACGCAGACACCCAAGGGTGCAGGTGTACTTCTCTGGGGAGGAACTCTCCAAAAAGCATCAATGGAACACAGCATCCTCTTTAAAAGGAACATTCTGGAAGTCATTCTCCATTTTTAGTACTTTCCTTACTCTTTGGCAGAACAGTTGACAGACATTTGCTACCATCATGAAGCTCAATCTAACACAAGTAATTAGCCAACAGCTTTTTAAACTTGTGTTTTTGTTTTTTAAGCAAGACAACATTTATTTATTTTTGAATTAGGCTGATGAATCATGGTGCTTTAGGGAAACCTAGGTGACACAGGTTTTGTACAGCCGTTCAAGCCAAGAGCAAGTTTCGCTGTTTTCTGTCCCACTGAATTCTGATTACACAAGCAAAGCCCAAAGGCAGGAGGAGATCTAGTGAAAAGTTTAGAGGTAAGGAGCAGCAAGATGTAGCCTGCACTCAGAAGGTGGGAAAAAAAGGTAATTAAGAGGAGAAAGATGTATGAAATGGTGAAAGGAGTGAGGACCAGGCTCTTGCATTTCACAAGAGCTGCTCTGCAGCTACACGCTCCTCCTGTTTCACTCACAGTTCATTCGTGCCTGCATCCAGGATGTTGAGCAGTAACTTGCTCAGCAAGGAGCCCTACAGAAGGCACAAATTCTTAACAGGTCGCAACCTCCCCCGAGTGAAGGCAGAACCGGACCAGCAGCCAGCACGTACCTGCATGTAAATAACTTCTGCAGAAGGTATAGACCTACTTTTATCACCTTTGAATTTAGCCCAGGAATTACTGAATAGAGTCATTAAGACCTGTAATCTTATTTACAAGACATTTTTTAGAAAGACAAAAAGACCTGCATGGACAACATAATTACATTTTGGTTAGCATAAGTTAGCAATTTCGGTACAGTCACATTAAAAAGAAAATAGGGTTTTCTTCCCTTCAAAAAAGTAGACGCTGCTTGGAACTGCACTTTTATTATATGGGGGGAAAACAGCTAAAATATTGAGATTTAAGGGAAAAAATAATCATGGGTTTATGTTCACAGGCTCCTGTGAATATTTTCAGCTTATTTCACCATATCATTGCGCGGTGGGCTCTGTTCATGCTGCCAGAATGGATGTTCCATCATTTCTATAGTGGGCCTGTGTGACATTCATTAAGTGCAGCTACAAAGGGAGAGGGTTAAACAGCGCGGCCTCTTTTCTCTGATTTGGTCATACATCAGCAAGCGCTCCAGGTTAAATGCCCAGAATACCGCAGCAGATGGATAGGGAGAAGGAGAGCGGCAGATACTTCACCCCACACTACTTAACCCAGGGAAATGAGTCTCAGAGTCGGTGTCATGGTAAAATATGGAAGCTCACTCAGATAATGTGCAGTTGAAATTTTTTTTCCCAAGCCTTTACAACTGGCTGCACGTTAAGATACCACATACCCCTTTCCACAAACTGCCCGCTCACTCTACCAGTAGTAACTATTTGTGTGTAATTTATCTTTGACAATCAAATAAGAATTTTAACCCATAGTGCAGTGATATGAGCATTTCTTCTTTGCCTCTAACTTCACCCCAAGAGAAACTGTGCCCGGGAAGTTGATTTTTCCTTACCCAAAAGCCCTTGTTCACACACAGAGAGGAGCAGGGTGAGGGTGAAGTCGCACCGCTAAAACAGCGGGAGCAAAGCACTTGGTAGTGTCAGCTTTAGTTTATTGTCCCCCACAAGTAAAAGCAGTAAGCCAGCTAATCAACGCAAGTGAAGAGACACTTGTGTCTGGTACATGAGCACACATGCACACCATCATAAGGCTACGCCAATAATTTACATTCTGACATGGAGAAATAACTGTCGAATTGTAACCAGTCTTCCTTTTCCGTTAATAATCATAATGGAAAATCCAGAGCCCTGCAACATCTATTGTGTTTTTTAATATCTCAGAAATAATTGCTAATCAAAGCTTCATGCGGTGGGGCCAGTAGGAAGTGGATACATGTCCTCAACACAAAATTTTCATGTGAGCTGAAGGAGTGGGAAGAGGCAGGGACACCTAATTTCCACCTTGCAATCCAACTCCATCTGATGAAAAAGATTGCCCAGCAGTCAAAAATCAAAGTCACACTGTCCTGGTGAGAGCCGGAACGGTGACAGGTCCTAGCATGCCGGGAGAGCAGGCATGCAAGCAAGTGAAAATTTGGTCTCCACTAGGTGTGGAAAGTCAATGTTATTTGTTTTTAAAGTTATTTTAGCAAACATGTAGTTTTTGTTCTCTTATCAAAACCGATTCAATACACAGGGGTTCTACTATCTCATTAACCTTACCAAGTCTTTTCCATTATATTTTTTAAAAATGATTACTGTTCATTAGTGCCAACTCTGTCACAAGAAATTCAGTCACTTTTTCCTGAATCTGTGGTGGTTCCAGCAGTTCTGATTTGTTCCGTTCTGGCAGATGAAAGACATTTACACTGAAAGAAAACAGTTTTGTGGCAATTCCTTATCTCTAAAATCTTTAACATCTAAAAGAATTTTTAAAGCTGAGTAATGCAACACACAATTAACAGCTTGCCTTGCTAATTAGGTAACTCCTTGCTAATGAGGTAGCAATAAGCTGAGCAGCAGTCACATATAGGAAAACGAAGTCTTCCCGGGCAGTTTGCTTCGTCTGGCAGCACAACCGTAACACTTCTTCCCAAGCAGCTCCTTTCCCCTCCCGAAGACGCAGCTCGGGAAGTGCCGAATGCAGCGTTAACAGAACGGCCGCTGCACTCCCTGCCCTCCATCTTGCTCAGCGGCATCCCAGGAACGCGGGGCAGCACAACTTCTTCGCCTCTGGGGAGCTCCCAGCTCAACGTAAGCCATGTAGGTCAATTCAGACCTTGCTTACATTCCTAACCTCACCAGCACAGGGCTGCCTGCAGACACGGGCACCGGTTTTATAACAAAATCCACACACAAGCCCCTCTTGTAACCCAGCCCTTTGCTCTTCCCGCAAGGGCATCTCAGCCAGATCTTCTATTGAGCAGATGGCTCAACTCTTCCCCGCAAGTCTCGTAACACACTTGCTGGAAAATGCACAAGGCTACAGGACTGGAGACACTCCAGTCTAATGGGAAAGGCGGTGCACTTGGAGCAAAGTTCAAGCACATACCAACCATGCCAGCGTTCAGTCTTGGGAGCTGCTTCCTTGCTCCTGATCCCTCTCCCCAGCACATGGGCACCGAGCCTCCTGGGGAGACAGGCAAGCTGCCCAGGCACCCTCTCCCACCCCATTCAGTCCTTGGTGATTATTAATAGGTAATTATACTGCAATAACGGAGGCTTTGATGCAGAGGCACCCCAGAGAAAACTGAAATATGTCTCCCACAAACTAAAAATGCTTATACAAAGCCTAGAAAAAATCCTCCAAAGATCACGCATTCCAGCGCTCTTGCCCAAATGCCTCTACCCAGATTTTCTGCTCTTCCCACACCGTCTCCCTATCAGCACTTTTTACCCTCACACCATCCAGCCTGCTGCAGCATTTGAGCGAACCATTACTACATCAAGCACGAACTGCAGCTGCTCTGCTACAGAGGCCGTCAGAGAACAAGAACGATTCTCCAGTGCTAGAAGAAAGCATCCTACACTCAGTCTCAAATACATGGAAATAATTGTGTTGAATAAACATTTGATGGTGAGAGTTGGTTGTTTCTTAATGAAACAGATTCAGAAAATTCAGATTAACTTTACTTAAGCCTGCTTTAAAAAAAAAAAAAGACAAAAAACAGATACACGCAGGTTTAAGCAGTAAAGGTGCAAGGGAAAAGCAGCCAAAGACAACCATTCAAAGTACAGGAGCAAGGTTCCTTGCTGCCACTGACAACTGCAATTCTAGCAAGCTTTGTAGCATTTAATTCTCATACATATATTTTTCTGCCAGGGCTGAAAATCTTATATTGCTATTTAAGCTGGAGATAATTCCATAACTGAAATGATCTTGAAAAAACATGCTTTAATATAGAAACATTGGCACACCTTCTTTGTGCAAGTTGCCGCTAACAATAAAATTAAAGCAAGCAAGGGCTGGAGCTGGACCATTTGTGCCTTCTACTGCCAATACCATGTTTGTGTCAAGGTAACTTATTTCCATGGAGCACCCAATACAGAATCAATAAAATCAACCTTCGGTGGTGTTGAACTTTGCATTGTGTAACGACAATAGCTCAAATTGAATTTTAATTCTTTTAATTATAATAACGCTCAGAGGCCACATCACAAGAGGATTTTGCTCATCAAGGAAAAGGAAGCCACAACAGCAGCTAGCAAAAGATGTCAACATTAGATATTTGCACAAGCGTATAGAGATATTCTGAGCTTTATCCCTGACAGAGTAGCCAAAACCCAACTGTCTCTCAGAAAGGCAAGGCTGCACTTTCTTTTTCAGGGGTTCTTTACAAATAATAGCTGCTCTCTATACAGAAAAAAAGATAAACCCTTAAACTCCATTTATACCATCCTTAAAAAAAAAAAAAGGGAGGGGAGGAAAGGTTAGGGGATTAAACTTTGCAGATGCTTTGCACAGCCTGGCTAAAGATCTGGAAAGACCATCTCAACCTTTGATCCCTTTGGGGAAGGAAGCAGTTATTTGAGCAGGCTTTTTTCGGAACCCATGCTGTGGACATCTGTGTCAGCAGACCCTAATCAAGGCAGACCCATAGCGCTGGACCAATTTGTGTTCCAGGATGCAGACAAGAATATGAAATTCCTGATGGGATAACTAGCTACCTGTAGGGGCATGGATGAGTTTCCTGGACAGATTGTGAATATGAGTGACAGTTTAATCCAGGTTTTTTTTCCATGCTTGTTTTTTAGGGTTATTTTTCTTTAAATCTAGGAGTCTTTTAAAGAGAGAGAATTTCAAAGCATTATCCAGAATTTTGCTAGCTTCAGAAGGAAAACAACTAATTGGTTCTTCCAAACCTGGCCTCTACCTCCCCACACTCCCAATTTGAAGTAAGGAAAGTCAAAAAAAATTCTATGAAAGTTTCGCAGAATTTGACATCCAAGGAAGATTGATGCAGTGAAGCCTAGTTTAGTTTGCACATAATTCAGACAAACAAACAAAAAAAGACTCCACATACTCCCCTTCCACTTCCTGAAGCCTATGAGAACTTCCAAGGTCTGGTAATTGAAGCAAAGCTGGGGATGTGTGTCATTAATTGCCTCTGTGCTGTAGACCTCTATGACGATCCCAAGTTCTCAAAATCCCAGATTGCAAGATACAGCAAAGCATTGAAACTTTTACAGTGGCACAAATTATGAGTACAAAGTAAATGGGCAAAGCAACTAATCCATACACCAGACAGCTGTTTCAATAGCCCAGACTAACATGGGTCTCTGGCACGAGGATAAATTTTACCCTGAATTAACAAGAGCAATAGTAACTGGAGTCTTTGAGAAGCACTGTCAATATTTGCTCCACTTGTCATTGACAGAACGCACAAATCCTACAGCCCGAGTTTGGTGCATTTCAAACACTCATCGAGAGGCGCTGAAGCAGGCTCTGCTCAGGGTGCTAATGCGATTAGCACTGCAGGAGACCTGCCCAGGCACTAACCCTGATGGGTGGGACAATCAGTGTGAGCGGGAGGGACAGCAAACAAAGGAGGGAAGGGGAAGAAAACCCCACTGCCATCACCAAGGGCCATGGGTAGAGCAACACCAGGTAGCAGCAGCATCTGTTTGGTGTTAGAAGTGCTACATAAGGCCAGGCATTCTCCTGAGAGCACCCCTCTGATGAGGAACATTTAGCATTTTATGAGTTAGTGTTACACAAACCTTCATAAATTAGCCCAAACCATTGTAGATTGCATTTTTTTCCTTCCCCCAGCCCAGTCCCAAGACATTGGCACTGACAGAGATTTCCCAAGATCTGTGCTTCTAAAACCAGTCTTAACACACTGAAAGTATTACCTGTGAGCTGTGTTTGTCAGACAGGGCATGCCACTGCATTTTGGAAGTCATGTCCTGGTTATTTTCTTTGCTGGTTGGACATAAGACACAGACAGCATTACTCCCTTGGCACAGTACTGAATTTCTCCCCTCATCCCCCTTTAGAAGGAATTAACTCTGTTGAAAACTTTTTAGCAGAATATAATACCAGAGGTGTGACTTCAGGTGGCCAAGTTCACAAGCAGGCGACAGCTGACTTCTCTTGCAGAGAAGTTACTTCTCTGATTTACTAAATTCCATTTCACCATTTCAGCTGCTATCCTCAGTCACTGAGCCGTGCGCTTGTCTTTTATTTAGGGTGGGGGGAAAAGAGCCAGGCAACTTGCCACCCAGATGACTTTAAAGGAGAATGAGCACAACATTTGACAAGCAGCAGCTCAATCATCTCTTACTCTCCAGCCTGGTGGCGGCCTTTCTGCACACTAGTGAGACACCACAAAAGGAATCTGGAGCATGCACACACTTTCTTGCTCCACTGTCACTTATTTTCTCTCCCACCTACAAATTCGCCTCTCCATAGTTTCACTACTTTCAAGGCAACCTGCCAGGCTCCAGAGCAGGTTCCTTTGGTCCCTGAAGCCAGTGTTTAATATAGCCTGGAGCCTTTCTTGAAAACACAGCCTCAGGACAGCTGTTACTGGAGCCCCAGTGGGGACCAAGCTGCAGCTGTGCTACACACAAACACAGCAGGAGTCTGCCCCAGACACCCAAGATGCAGGAGCACGCCTACGATGCAAACGGCAGCGGCTCACAGACACCCTGAGCTGGCCTGGGTACCAGCAGTGGCACAGAGGTGCTCTCCACCCACAGGTATTTCTGCCTCCTGCCGCCCTGCTCTATTCCTTCACATGTCCCCTCACACTGGGGCCCAGAAGAGCTGAACAACCGCGTGTTCCTCCGCTATTACTGTATTTAACACACGGTGCTATGGCAGGAAACCGTCCCAGCCAGACAGGGAGTTTGTGGCCTGGGGACCACCTTTCCACAGAAACACCCCTCGGACCCCAGATGAGGAGTTCATTTCATTAGAGCAATCCAGGCCCACCTAATTCAGACAGCAACGAGCTTGCTGCCTGCTTTCCTACATTACTTTTTTCTGAATCCTTCTGCTCCACTCTACATCAAGGGGGAAAAAAAAAGATCATTTCTTTCCTCGAGAGTTAATTCCCATACACTGCAATGAGAGAAATGCAATGTTCTGAGCAATAAAAGCTGGAAAGTGGAATTATTTTCTGCACCATTCAGATGGAAATGAAGCCTAGCCTCAATTCTGCCACCCACCTGGAGCCATGGTATGATCCTATAGATCTTTGGATCAATACTGCATCATAGCTACAAAACTAGAAGGGGAAAAAGACGAGGCACAAAAATCAAGGAGTGTAAATTTTAACTAAATTAGTTCTGTAAGGGCCCCCCATCACTGCCACTTTTTAGAAAAGGGTATAGCAGTCAGCTGGGGGACAGAGGAGTGCAGACAGAACATTTCGCTTCCTTTAAAAATAGCTACTGTTTATTCTGACAGCCATTATACCTCCCCTCAAACGCACAAGATTATGTTGCATGTTTTCTGTTTGATTATGTGTGGAGGGAGCAAGAGAGAGTGATACACCCTGTATTATTTCTTAACGATTCAGTAAATCGCAGCATCTCCACAGGAGGAGCTGTTTGAACAGCCTCCCCGTTTGCTACTCACCCAGGCATTTTGTTACAGGCTACCAGATGAGTTTCTGCCCACACAGTAGAGAGATGAAGAACAGCTGGGTTTTGTGTTTGTTTGCTTGTAATTTAGGGCTGCCTTACATCACAGCACGTAGCTGAACATGACATCAGCAGGGAGAGCTGATGCTCAGGACTGTTTCCCAACTGCCCAATTCCCTGGTTCTCCAGGGAGGTCTCATTTGTGCCCAAGGACAGTTATTTCATGGACAGCAGTACACAGGCTCTAGAGGAGCACAGCTCAGAAGCCACCTGAGCGACAAACAGGAATACAATTGCGTCCCACATATTTGTTTTGAGGTCTAAGGGGCTTCCCACCTGGGAAGTTCACCTTGTTACTGTTCTGCAGAGAAGTCCCCAACCCCTAGCCTAGAGGGGACAGAGGCCACTTCCAGGCATGTGGCCAGAGACCAGAGGAAGAAAACAAAACATCACAACCCTCCAAACCACTCGGTAGCTGCCTTCCACCAAGCAGAAGTACAAGAAACCAAACACAGCACGCAAGCCTGCTATGTGTACCAGGGACACAACAAAGCTACAGCAACACCCTCACCCACCACCCCGAGAAGAGAGCAGAAACACCTTACCTTCTCCACCAGACGAGCCACACGCATGGGCTTCACAGCAGAGCCTTGGAGCCAAAGCAGCAGCTCTGCACACACTTCCCAAGGCAGGCACAAAGCAGGCAACACCCCACAAGCCTGCAGCAGGCTGGCCCAGACTGCCCCTCACCCTGCCAGAAGGGAAATGCTCCCCCAGCTCCTCTCTTATTGCCCAGCACCTTGCTAACGACCTGCAGCTGCAGGCCCTTGTGATGGCAAAGTGCAGGCAGGTGTGCTGCTGGGGAGAGCCCGGCCTTGCTGCCAGCCCCGGCTTCTCAGTTAAGGTTCATCCTCAGGATTTGGGCTGATGTCTTAAAGGGAAACTTGCCACTGGTCACCCAGACGTTGTCTCCTAGCTCTGAGTGCAGCATGGCCAACAGTGCTGGAGTCCAGCCTGTATTTATTGCCTTCCAAGTCACTGATGTCCTTTGAGCAGGAGAGCAGTTCTTCAGTGTAGGGTTGCCTCTTTTTTTTTCTGTTTGTTTGTTTAATCAGAACTTTTACGAGATCTTATCCTCTCCTTATTCCCTCAGCTCTTTAAGTCCAGTGAATTCAGCTGCCTTTTGCCTTAAAAAAAAGCCCTTAAACCTCTTACCTGACAGGAAAAGCCGACGGATGAAGATCCCTAACATCCAAACTGCAGTTCAGAAGAGCCCACAAGATTTTTTTAGTTCTCATTATTTCCTGAGTTATTTCAGGACTGTGAATGCCCACAGTTAATACAGTGTAACGCTGGGCCCAAATCCCAAGCTGTTGTACCCAGGGCAGCTGCCACATGTTCCAGCTCTAATCAGCCCTGATCCCACAGTGAGAGCCATGCAGGCAGACTGCTGGCTTAAATAGGGCACAGAAGTTCATTCTCCTGGATTTCATTTCAGGTTCCTAATCAAGGGCAATATTTATAACCCTAGGTTTATTTCTGTGGTCTCCCCAAACACTTTAGCTAATAGAGATGAACCATCCAGTACCAGTTTATCTTTTCTCTTTATGCCAATATTTAATGCCTTCTTTCATCCACTTCAGTAATGAATCATCTGTTTTTGTATGATTAGGGTTATGAACAGCTCAGTACTTGTACAGTGGAACATTAGGGCAAGGATATAGATGCCCATAGGACAGAGATAAGGATTCATGAAAGAGGAGACTGGGCTGATTCGAGAGAACGCGTTTAAAAATGCATTAGCGAAGAGTAACAGAATGAAAATACTAGATGAATATTTTAAGTGGCCAAATATTAAAAGTGTATGTATATATAGACATTCATGAAATGAAAGGTGCAGGTCTTAATGTCCAACCAATCTTCAATTTGCATCTTTGATGGGATTTATCTGAATTTGGGGCCTGATTCTGCAAGGTGCTGTGCCTGCTGGCTCAGGTCTGGAACAGATTTTAAGCACTAATTTCACAGTGGGTTTATTTATAAGAGGGAAGTGCAGGATAAAGTACAGGACACCCCGAGCTGTTTTGTGGGGATAGTCTGCCATGATCCGCATCTCCCAGCACTGAACTCGTCAGGGGGAGCCTAGGGCTGTAACGTTGCAGCAGTCAATCAGTGTATTACATGGAAAAAACACAGAACATTGAAAATGTACCCACGGTCTCACCATCTGTAGACGTAAAAGAGAAAGCGACACTTTCGGAGACTCCGAGGAGGCTTATCGTTGCCAGTGACCAACAGCCAGGACTTGGCAGCATGAATCCAAGGTCTTCAGTGACTCAGGCTTAGACAGAGCCTCGCAAGTTCCCATCCCTGTAAGATACATACAATATTATTTGCAAAACAATGAAAACTGCATAGAAAAGCCAGAAACCAATAAAACTCCTTAGAAAATAACTCTACTGAAATAATCCTGAAACAATCAAATTAAGAACTTTTTTATACTCCTGCACTTGCACACATGCACATACACAAAGGTGGATAAAGCTTTCTCTAAGATGACAACAATTTTACAGGAAAGTTCAAAAAGTCTATAAAACAGTTATTACATCTCATTAAATCTTGCACATTTTTTCATAAGTTTGTAAAGCCTTTGAGACGTTTCAGCATTACTAGCTGAAAGGACGAAGTACTCTCCCAGTATTAAAATGACCCCAAAGTAGGAGGAGGTTAAGTACCGCAAGAACCCAGCCCTGAGTGCACATCAGTCAAAATAAAAAAACTGAACAATTAGACACGCTTTGATTCCTGCGTCCTGAGGTCTTCGTCTCTTTGCAGGACAGCATTTGAGCACATGCTAAGATCCCTGAAGTCCTAACAGATTGGGCACATGACGGAGTGACGCAATGAATCAACTGCATTTCTGCATGCTTTTTTGATGACTGACTTCCTGTCAGAATGAGCATTTTAGTGACGGGAAGAATTTATAACATTATCAAATTAACAGATGTGTCAGGTAACTTGCAGTCTTGGGCCTTTTTAAAAATCTTAGATGTAAAGAAACTACAGGTTGATTCACAGATGTTGTTGAAGACGGGTACATCCTCTCCGTTCAGACTGCCATCTTTACCGAAAGCTGTACATTTACTTGTCAGAACTCTTGGTAAGCTGAACCTTAATTTTCTGGCTGTATTTCCGAATAGTCGCAGAGCTAAGTATGCTGCTATGCACAGTGCACGCTTCCCTTGCAGACAACACCGGCACTTGTCAGTATGGGAAGGCTGGAACGCGCCCCTACACCAGACTTCAGGGGGAAAAGTGGCAGAGCGGGGAAAAACTCGCAGTCATCGATCAAGCACCAGTGCGAGGAGCAGCCGTGTGCCTGCACAGAGCTTCCCGGCATTCCCGGGTCCCCTCCGTACCTGGCACTCGTGCCACTGCTGACAGCAGCAAACTCCACGGGGCGTCCCACCCGAGCCGCACACTGACTCGGCACTACGACCGATCGCGATTTTGCTAAACATCCCCACCGAAGAAACCCCAAGAATCTCCAGCCCGCAGATCCACTGCCGCCTGCAATGCCTCCTCCACCAAGAGACAAGAACAGCACGCTCATTACCAAAGGCATATGAGGCTTTTGCAGGCTCAAAACATCTCACAAACACTTTTAATTAATTTTTCCAGCATGCAGGATGAGCAAACACACTATTGTTGATGCTGTCAGCTGTGTGATACATGTCCCAGACCTCTTCCAGTTTCACTCAGAAATACTTTGACCTCTGTCAAAAATTCATTGACAGTAAGGTCTCTCCAAGTAAATGTGAGCAGCAGCAACAAAAGAGGAGGTAATAGTATGCCTGCTATGCATACAAGAGGGATAATACTAGCTTAGATTTCTATGGTAATTTCCTCAGATACAGTATCAAGCTTTGGGGACTTTTTAACTGCTGAATTACTGTAATATTTCACATAAATCCTGAAATCTAGGTTCCAGGCATAAAAACTCATTAGATCTATTTTGTACCTAGCAAAAAGCTAAATCTTTCTTTATTTATTTATCAGTGCTGCACTAGAAGGAAAGGGTGGCCAGCAGTCTGTGAAATTATTGTTTGCTTTTAAATGTAGTTACCACAGCTGAGGACTTTATACTTGGCTAATGTCTGCGATCCTTATTAACATAAATATTGTAACAGTCAGGCGGGATGGAAGTCATACATGAGATAAGATCTTGTCTGTTCCTGGTGATATGATCTCAACACTAGTCAATTAAAACTGCTGGAGTATTTCGCAATCATTGTCATATCAAATTACTGCACTGATGCATACTTTAAGTAGGAAAAGTTATTACATTACCGCGTGGGGCGAAAGAAGGGCTAAAGGAATCCTGCAGCAGTAGTAGTTTATGGAGACATAAAAATTACTGCGGACAGTGTTATAGTTATTCTGAGGACCACTATAATTGTATAATAATTCTGTTTACACTTGTCCATCCTATTTTTCCTACATGAAGTTATATACGAAACGATTCTACAGGACTGTTCAAGGGACTACGATATAAACCCTGGGAGAATGTCTTTCCTTACTCCTACCAGTGGCACTTTACAATGCAGAGGCTGACTTTGGGTAGTCAATATAACATATTCCTATAAGACTGTCAGTAGGATTGGTAGGGTAATTTGCAGAGGTTTTGTGGATCTGCAAATTGAGAATCAGCCCTTGGAGAATTAAGGTTTCAAATTTAATTTTACGCTAATTCTAGGCATTTTTTGAAAAACGACAAGCTTGGTTTTACTACCTCATATACAACGTTATTTACTTCTCCTTGGGCTCTCTTTTTTTTGTTTTGGTAGGATACCAAGCTGATGTAGCACTGCCCTGACTGCTTAGCTGCATCGAGCGAGGCCGTCTGCACGCGGCGTGTCTGACAGCTAGGTGCTATCCTGCAGAGTTCATGTGCAAGGAAACCAGCGTCCGGTACTAAAAAGTGCCGAGGCCTGATTCTGCTCCTCCGTGCGGGTGAACACCAGAAGCAGTTAACAGAACGCACTGTGCAAAAGGCATGCAGGCGCACACCGAATGAACCTCCAGAAAGATCTGCCATTCCTGGCAATCGATTCCTTTTTAGGACTCCTGGATCGTTCTCTTATGTCCCCAGTATTAACAGTTCATATTTTCAATTGGCAGTATCACCTAGAAAACCCGACTAAAATCAAGGCCCCACTGTGAGAAGCACTGCGAAAACGTGAAGTTAGAGAAAGTTCTTGCCCCCAAAATCTCCAGTCTGAAATCTCAGTAATGTCAATTGCCAGGACCATACACAATACATATATTCTTATTTGCTGAAATAAATGGCAGACTGCTATTTTTTAAGAGGCAAACAAAACAAACAAAAAAACGGGAGAGCACTTGTAGAAATGAGTAAGGTTTCACCTAGTGATAAAGGTAGTTATGCTCCAGTAATGAGGAGAAAGGGAACTTGCTATCAAGAATTAATGAGATCACAAAGAACAGGCAGGGGAAGTGAACGTTTTTAAAATGTCCCTGCTGAACACCAGGAATAATAGAGTGAGAAAAAATGGAGTAGATCCCTGTGGTAAAAACTATTAGAGGCGGCGAATTATAAAACTATTAACCAGAATGTAACTCCCAATTAAAAGATGATTTAACACTGGAATCTGATGGATGAATTTTGATTAAATGGAGAACTATTAGGAGCCCTGGGAAATGGACTTCTCCTGCCAGTTCTAAAAGTTAAAAGGCAGTTTGATATAAAAATTTATAAATTAAGGTTAATTACTTTAAATAACATGGCTGGAAGCAATAAAAAGAAATTTATAATATTCTCTGGAGTTTTAGGAAAATAATATAGATATCCGCACCTCTCAATGGAAAATCGAATTAGCGTCCCCAAGTACAGGTCGACAAAGACAAAGGCAAAATAAACTGGCTGACAAAGGGGCTGCGTGGGAAGCTGAACGACTCAGCCTTTGCTCTGCCAGAAAACGCCGTGTCCAGTGCCACGTGCCTCTGCTCGCGGTGGTTGCGCAAAGGAGCAGTGCTGCTTCACTTCAGCCTTTGAAACCCACAGCAAGCACGCTGCAAACCACACGATGGATACCGAAGATGTCCAAAGAGGCAGGCTGACTCTCCTGCCCTTGAAGAAAGGTTTGGCTCTACAAGCAGGTAGGCAAAAATTGATAGAAGGTAACCAAGTCTATGTTATGATAGCAATGGGAGGGGAGACAGTAGCCCAAAGCAAGGTCAAACAGTCCCTCTCTCAAGGGCTTGTGGTTATTACTTATAAACCTTTAAATACTGTAAGAAATCATTCAGCCCGAGCAGGGAACAGGCTTGTCCGGACAGATGTTGTGGTTATTCAGAAACATGGCGAGGGAGAGGGAGCGCTGCAGCTCCCGGAGACCACAGGTGCCCGGTCCAGCCAAAGAGCTCTCAAATGCACAACAGGGAGCTCAGTTGGAGATGGGTTACATTAAATTACACAAGCTCTTGTGTAGTACACTTCAATGGGAAGAAAGAACAGTGTTCGGGGAGCACGGCACTTGTTCAGCCTGAATTTCCTTTATCCTTTCAAGTGGCTCCCATGGAGGAGGTGGGGAGTAAGGGAGAAAAGCATGTGCCCGTGTCGCTCCGCATTAGCTGCCTGGACTGGATCGCTCCCCGAGGAACTGCAGCAGAAGGCAGCAGACGAGAAGGCTTCTCCTGCGACAGCCTCCTGGGGCTCCTGTGCAACCATCGCCCAAGAGGGCCACAGAGGAGGCAGAAAGCCTGGCAGGTTTCTGCAGATCCCAGAGGATTCCAGGAAGCCGGAATCGCCTGGGGAGGCGTCCTCCACTGATAGAAATGTCTCCTTGCCCCACTGCTCCACTGCAAGGGATCTTCCTCTGGGCATTCGCCAAACAACTGCCCCAGGCCCGGTGACACCGGCTCTCTGCGGTCAGCCCCGCCAGGACGCTGAGGAAGGCTCCGCACTCCTCCCCTTCACATGCATCCTAAATCATGAAGGCTCCCACGGGAAGCGTGGCACGTGCTGCAGGCCGGCTCCTGCCCGTTTTACTGCCTACCCGACCCGAGCAAAGGGGAGATCTCTGCAGGCTGACCTCGAGAGTCCGAGACAGGCCCCAGGTGCTTTCTGTCCCTCCCCTCCCTGAGCACCCGGCCCTGGGGAAGGCCGGGCTGGAGGAAGCGATTGTGCTTCCCACGTTGTGCTGCTCGTCCAACGGGACGTGTGCCTGCCGAGTGCTTGTTGCCCTAAGGCTCCTTCCTGCGCTGCTTCAGTGGCTGTGCAGCTGTGTGCCCACCCAACGCCCCCTTCCCCAGCTTCTCCCGCTGCCCAGTGTACCCATGCACGTCTCTGTCTTTCCACTGACACACACAGTCTCGGCCTCCTCCTGTCACCTTCCTCCCTTGGTGTCCCCAGGGGTTCACTGTTCCCACTCACTCCTTCCAAACCCAGGATCCCCCCACCAGCACCCAGCGTAACGCACCCTGCCCCCGAGGTGCCACTGTTCCACACCGTGATCAGAAAACCTCTCCGCTAAGCGATCACTTTTCCCAGTCTCCAGTCCCTTTGAGTGCTGACCCCTGCAGTTTCCAGCTCCTCCCTACCCTTCCCCACACACACCGCTCCGCAGCCACCCCGCGCCCCTCCGCCCTTTATCCCCAGGCTCCCCTGCCCTGCCCGGGGAAGAGCAGCGCTGCTCCTTTAAGGCTCGGTGCCTGTAAGTGATTACTCTTGGCTATCACTTTTTCTATATCAGACATGTCATGGTGAAGAATCTTCAACCTTGACTCTTACAGCTGCCCTAATTATAGGACATATTTTTGGTGCTGTGTCTTTATTCCTTTCCGTGCTGGCACTCTGACCCCGGTGCTTCCTCCGTCGCGCTTGTGTTAACAAGGTTGTCCATTCTACAGTTTCCTCACTCTGATTTGTAACTCGAAATTACCATATCTGGCTTTCACTCACTGACAACCGTCACTTTAAATAGGCCTTTTAAAGTTAATACGATGTCCATTCTAAAGTGGAGTATTACTTTTCAGTGATGTTAAATGAGCAATTTAAGGAGCTATAGGCTTTTCTTATAAGAAAAATTAAATTTTATCTGCTGCTTAATTTATGAATAGGGCTAACCCTAAACAAATCTGTCATAAGCTGCTGCCATCCCTAAAATAAAATAATAATACAAAAATAACTCTAGTTAATGGTGGTAAAATACAGAAGAAATACACAAATTATTCATCAAAAGATGTCTAACTGTTTTTAGAGCCTCAGGTACGTGCTGCAGTGGGAACACACTCCTTTTTAGGTCTCATCCAGAGGACCTGGTGGATCAGTGGCCAACAGCAATCACACTTATCAGTGACCAGGAAACGTCCACGTTTTGCACCAGGAGCTTCGCTGTCACACCGCTGCCCGTGGGAAGCAGCCTTTGAAGCCACTCGTTCGGTCCCCAGGCAAGGCGGCAACGCCGGGCGCCCCGGCCAGGCAGCACACATGTAATGCTGCCGCTGCCTGGGCAGGGGGCGAGGGAGGGACTGGACGGAGATCGCCCGGCTGAAGACCCCAGCAGTCTCCGAACCGGCCGCCCTGAAGCCCCGTCCTCTGCATCTCTTGCGCACTCATTCGCTCAGAAGGAAGTTTGGACCTCACATGTCAAGGACTTGAGAAGAGCACATACCTCAGGGACTAGACTTCAGCTGACAAATGCCATCAGTGGGGCCTCACTAAGTGAAACAGTTTTGTTCTTGGTAGTTCGCACAAATTCAGGCAAGGATATTTAGCCAAACATATTTTTGCTGAGATGGACGGAGTTCAGCTGCTGCTGGAAAAGGGCTATGTCCCACGGCTGATCGGTGAGGAGCCTGCCCAGCTCTCCTCCAAAACCAGCACGGCTTCACAGCCTGCTGAAGGGGAACGGGGTAATGATTCTCTGACAAAACCAGGGGAGCAGGAGCTGAGAGAGCTGGCGTGTCCGTGGTTTAGCACTCACTCCCTGCTATGCCATGCTTTCTGAGCAGGGCTTTCAGAGCAAGGCATGGGTGCCTGATCCCCCCTGAAAGCCTCGGCTTCCGTCCCTCTGCCTTCCACCATCTCCTAAGCGAGGAATCATCAATCTCCCCACTTCTCACTGGGTTGTGAGATTACGTTCCCTCCTGTTTGGCAAAGGATTTGAGAACAAACCTCCCTTGCTGCGGAAAGTCCGTATCTCCAGCCAGCTCAAGAAGCTGCAACCTGCCTGAGATTTCAGCGTTCATGTGGGATCAACATGCTGGGCCTAACGCTTTTCCCCTGGCTTCCGAAAGGTCAGAACGGCAGTATATTGAATCTCTAAACATACTGATCACACAGCTCTGCTAGCTCACTAGAATCCATTAATATCCAAGATACTGGAAGGGAAAGGGAAAAAAACCTTCCTCCATGAACTTAAATCAATTAGCTGGGACTAAAAAATGTAGATTCTTGTGGAAGAATAAAAAATGGAAAACACCAGGCCTCATTATCCTGTCCCTGAAGTGCCAGAGGGTAAAATTATCTTTCATGATGATGTTCTGCATTGATTAGTCAAACATGTAGGAAATCATATTAAAGATTTGACACCTGACGTGGGATCAGAAGAGCTGTGTGCTACAACAGCACATGCAAATGTTGTGGCAAAGGTGCAGGTGCTTTGGCCAAAGGAAAAGAATACGTGAAAGGAAGACGAGTCTGGAAATATGGGGGGAAAAGGAAAACTTGCAAAATCCCCTGTGGAAGAATCTTGTAGGTTTTAATACAAGGTTCAAGGAAAAAAAAATCCATTTCCACAGAAGGTACTTGAAGAAGCTGTATAATAATTTCCAGATCATTTCTTCTTTGCTTTTTTGTTAATTATCCTGTAGAGTCCTGTACCCAGAAGCTGATTAGATGCATTCAGGTTCAATAGGCAGAGTAAATTCTAGACAGCCATATGCAGAAATGAAGCACTCTCAAAGAGAAAAGCTGTTGAGGTTTATAGTTCCGTAGTAACTTCCCTGTGGATCCAAAAAAAAGAGAATTAATGAAAAAAATATTGTGCTGAAATGGGAGAATCAGATCTACAGATGGATTGAACTGACATAACTCAACCTCAGAGAAGCCACAGTGACCAGGCTCTCGCAGTCACCCTAACAGCAGCGCAGAAAAGGCTGAGCACCCCACTCTGGACCTAGAGGGAAATCCTGGCCTTGCTGAAATCCAGAGAGAAGTCTTCGTGGCCCCTACACCTGCAAACCCCTCGCACTAAGCATCTGCCTCCTCCAGAACTGCAAAAGGATTGCAAATGACTGCAGCTCTCGTCTCTACCTTCAGCACCGTGGTGAAAAAGAGCTCTGTCTTCAGCGCCAGCCAGGCACCAGGTGAGAGGCACACCGGCCTCTGCACTGGCAGAAGCCATTCCACTGAACTCCACAGCATTACAGGCCCCAATCAGGAAGGGCAACGAAGCAACTTCTAGCCAGTTAAGTAGTGCCACTGCCATAGTGAGTGATCTTGACTGATCGAGGCCAGAGACACAGCATTGCCACAAGGATCTGATGTTTAATGCAGTCTTGCATACCAAATAGCCTGCAAGAGTGGCTTTCCTCTTGAGCCTTCACTGGTGGTGAGGATCATAATGTGTGTCTCTATGATCAACACGCTGACTGCCTTCACAAACAGATAAACCATTGGATGAAAACAACGCATAAAATCGTTGTAGGCCTATGCTCTTATCAGGCAACCGTCATCAGCAGCCCTGGGATCTTCCAGCACTTCAGGGCTAATTTCTACGTCAGTGTTAAGTAAATTCCACGGCATGGATAACCTAAATTATGTGGCAGATTAGACTGCAGGATGCATAGCAAACATTACTTAAAGCGTTTTTAAAACTGCTGTACAAAGTGCAGTATAGAGATAAAATAGAGCAATACCTAATTAATATGCACAAAAGAGCCCTATAGTTAAATAACTTTAACCCCGTCCTTACCACTGATTCTTAAGCGTGAACGCATACTGAATCAGCTAAGCAGAAGAATACCTTGGTTTTAAGATGAAGATGCCAAAAGTCAAGTCCCTAACTGAAGAAAACCACCCAAAAACAGAGTGATAGACTGAGGATTCCCCATGCAAAACTGTTTTTCCTTTCATTACTCCAATGTTGTCATCACTCCCCTGATTTATCCAGCTCTCATAGCATCAAGCTCCTCACCTCAAGTTTCTCTCCCTATTTCCATTGCATTGTGCATATGAACATTTGTCTCCCTTCCGGACTATAGGAACCAAGAACTTTTACTCTTGGCAAGACACAGGACATGGCATGGCCCACTGCTCCATCTGACAGGTGCTCCCTACTCCTTCCCACCACCCTACCCCATTCTGCCTGCACACTGCTGTCCCACAACATAAGGGCATGTGCTTGACTACGGCACCCCAAAGTGTGTGCTGCCTTCAGCCAGGTTCTCACGCAGGCACCCTCAGGTTGTTCTGCTGTCCTTGCACAAAGGCCTCTCCCTTCCTCCTGCGGCTTCACTTCCACCTCATACTTGTTACTTACACCCAGCAAGGACCAGCACAGTCCCTGGGCAGTTTTCTGCGCAGACATGGGGCGAGCAGCAGAGCAGTTTTCAAGATGCTTTACAACCCCACGCTGCTGTGTTCAGGCTGGAACATTTGAACTCCAAACTGAGCGACTGAACTCACATCAGAATTGCTGCTGACAGTGTAACTAAATAAAAGACCTACTCTTCTAATCCCTGAGGCTGGTACAAGAAACAGTGGTGAAGAAATGGATATTCCTCATCCATTTGGCTGCAGTGATCACCATTACACTTGAACGTAAAGCTCAAAGGACCCATGTAGTGTCACCCAAAATTCCAGTAGTGGGCTGTCAGATGGTAATAAATCACTTGCGAATGACTTCATGGGTGGAATCATGAACTGATTTTGGAGCAAAAGTTTTATGGAAAGTCACTGAATTTGGTGCAAAGGAAAGTTTTGATTTCTTCCCTTCCTCCCTTTTTTCCCCCTCATCCCAGACCACCCCACCAACAAATTAATCAGGTTTGAGTGCCCAGCTGAAAACTTCTGGGGGAACCTCTACCTGGTTTGTCTGGATTTGCAGATGAGCAGCATGTTCTGCTGAAGACCATGACTTCCTGATGATGCTTATGTCACCCCAGAGCCAGGGGTGACCTAATAGCACGAGAAAAGCAGGCTAAATCTGCAGAAGATGATTTTATGGGCAAAAAGTTACAGAGAACCTCTGACAAGAAACCAATACAGCTCATGCACTTCCCTGGACTCCTCAGACAAATGGCCCGCACAATATAGTCCCACTGGCAGCTCCATGAGTAGTGGGGTAGCAGGAGGCAAGTGCAGTATCCATATATTCACAGGTACCTCTAATGTACACAAAAATATATAATAAGCATCAGCAGTCTTCATTAGAGTGCAACCAAGAATTATGGAGATCCTAACCTTGCAAGCCGAATAAATTATTGCCAGAGGATTATTATGTATTCTAACAATATCTAATGTACCTCTTTGTCTCTCATAAATTACAAGGCATCGTGTGACTCCTAGAATACACTCTGCCGCATGCATAGCCACTATGTAGTCTTTTTTTTTTTTTTCTAAATACACACAATAGAGACTCTAATCAGCATGGTCTTGCATGGAGATTGTAATAGCCGAGAAAAACGTACTTGTAGTCACACGTTCTCTGGCCTGGTGTAACTATTTCAATTACCAAAGCAAATGACCACAATTTAAATGTGCTGATAAAGGGGAAGCTCATTTGCAGTGTGTATATAAGAATATCATTATTAGCTACATACACCCCCATTCACAGTTGCATGGGAATTTTACCAGTGTGCAAAGTATCCCCACCTAGTGCGTGCTGTGGTAGTGTCCCCACGATTGTTTGAATTTCTGCCTTTCATGCAAAAATTGCCAGTAACACCTGCTTCTGCATCGGCTTGTCCAATGGGGACTTACCAATGACTCCCAAGAGTGAGTCGTCAAACTCTGTTCACTCCAGCAACCTAAATAACACCCTTGTATTTTAGTACCTTCCACTCACAAACGATTAGAGATGACACCTAAAAAAATGTAGGCCCTGGTACTCTGTGTGCATCAGCACCAGCAAAGCTAGTTGATTTACATCAAGAAATAGCAGGCCTTCAGGTGATCTTGAAATTAGCAGAACTTGGTGTATTTGCTCTTCTTTGCCGAGTGCTTTTGTCCACATCCAGGCAACACAGGAGTTGTCTGACTATTCCTTCCCAACAGACTTATCCACATATTGGATACCTGCTTCAAGGTTTTTAAATGTCTGGATATACCAACAAGCACCACAAAGTTTGAAAGTTCTGTACCCCTGAACCAGCTCTTTTCTGTTGGGAAAGACACGAGAAATATATTTAGTAGTGTGCTGTATTAAACTGCAAAGAAAGCTAATCACTTTTAAAAATCCCATTCCATTTACAAGGCCACAAGGACAATTGTTTTGCACTATTCTCTCAAATGCTTTCTGTTTCAGGTTCCTTTTACCACTCAGGCTGGCACACACACACACCCATTAACACCCTCTTTTAATATGAAGAGTCCAAGAAGGACATTGTGCTTAAGCCTTCATGGACTGTATTTTAAATATATATTAACAAGATGACGGATAGCAGGAGTAGACCAGTCAGAGAAAGCAAACGAAGACAAGAAATATTCTCAGGGTGTTATTGATTAACTGTTTTTCAGAACAGAGGGAATCATTTTTAACTGGTTTAAACTATGATGGACTCAAGCGGAAAATGCAAGCAGAGTTAGCAAGGAGCATAATTGACTGGGCACGGAACTAAGTAACCTCTCAGCACGCTGGAAGTGGTGGAGCGAGGGGGGTGACCGCCAGGGCTGCTCCGGACCCAGAGCCCTTTCTTCCCAAAGTGAACTCTGCCAGCAGCCAAAGACGACAACGACAACAAGTAACGGGAGCGGGAAAGAAAAGGGGAAAAAAAAAAAAAAAAAAGGTCCAGCCACTCAGTTACATGATCTAAATTCTAATCAAACATCATTTAAAGCATGTTTTATTTCAGCCTCTGGAGAGACAGTCCCTCCTGACTCCTCACCATGGCAACCGGTGTCTCATTTCAGAAGTGTCATGCCACATTATCATCCTGCCGGCTCACACACTCCTGCCTGACAAGTTCTCTCTGCCCCTTGTGACAACCGTTCCAGGCTTATGCTGTTTATTTTTGGTGTCAGGCTGGCCCTGGCAGATTGAAAGGCAACCTCAACCCTTGAACAACAAGCACCACACCCCACTTGGTGATAAGAGATGATTTGAGAAGATATTTGCTTACATGTGTATAAGCAATTTGCCGTATGATGAAGCCCCAGTGTCTGTGTGAATGCACGCATATGTATATGTGTGCAAAGGGGAAGGAATTGCCGAAGCGCGACGTTTCACGAGAAAGCAAACAATTCATTTCAGATCCCAGGTAGTAGGTTTCAATCATCAGATCCTGTTATACACACAGAACAGTATGAAATATAGGCCAAAAAGGCATCATAGGTGCTCTCTCCTAAGAGAAATGAAAGCAGAGCTAGACATTGTCTCTGCAAAATACCCTCGCGGCGTCCCTGCAGAGTGCTGCAAGATACAGCAGCAAAGGCACTCCACGGAAGGAACGGGGACAAAACGTAATAATAATTTGCTAAAGAAACGTGCTAGAGAGACACTCTGGGTCAGATTCATCTCCGCTATCGTGGTATCAATTTGCAACAACAACACTGTTGTCAGTGAATTACTTGGGATTGTCTGCAATCCGAATTACAGAATCCCCACTCATATGCAAGTAACGGATTGCGTTCATCACAGAGAAGACTGCCTTTTAGCTATTCCTTTTTTACAGCCTCTACATAAGTAGGACTAAGACTACAGCTAAGGTTTCTTAGCGTAAGCACAATAATAATGCTGATAACAATTATAAAAGTATGTATTACATTTGCTTTTAACAGTAAACATAAGAATACGGTGATATTTTTTGATGTTTATTTGGCTGGCTGAGACAGTGGCAGCAGAGCAGTGCTTCCTTCCATTCAGAATTGGGAACATTTTCCCACCTTCCCATCCAAGCAGGTAGAGAACGAGTTGTTCCTGGATGAATTGTTCTGTTGTTACCTATCATTAGGCCAGGAGGTAAGCTGTAAGGAGTCAGATACGATGTGTAGGTAGCAAGAGCACAAAGAAGAAATGAAGGAATAGGTGTTGGCAGTAAAGAGGTCCACACAGATTTCATATTTACTATCCAGACCAGTTTCCGTAGCCTGTGAGAGAAGATGGGTGAGGATCCGCCCTGCAACAAATGCACTAAACAAAGAGAACGTACCTCTCAGCTAAAACTTCAGGAGTCACCAAAAGTGATTTTTTTTTCAAAGGAGTTGCAGCTATGCTGAGACAGTTGGAATCCTGGTCCCATGTTAATCAATAACTGATTTTCCAATTATCATTTTCATGGACAATAATCAATTTTAATGTTGATAACCAAATTAACAGAAATTAATTTTCACAACAGCCACACAAATCCAACAGACTATCTGACTGCAACAGGTCACTCAACACCGTCACAGCCACCAGGAACATCATTATCATAACATTTGTACGTTGCTTTCACCAGAGAGCCAAAAGAGTAACAACACCGAAATAGCAGCCAGTTGCTTGGGAACATTTTACTTAAAGGGAGGAAAGCAGTGTTAAATGCAATATCTATGATAAAGGGCTTACACATTTCAGGTCATCTACAGACACTGGAGTTCCCAACCACACGTTTAATGGGGAAAACAGAGCATCATCCTCTGATAAGCAGCCAAAAAGGACTGGTTTCTACTAAGTGCGTTGTGATATTGTCACACAAGCGATCAGGAAGCAGGTTACTGACAGCATGCCACAAATACAATTGCTGCAGTGATCTCTCTTCTCTGCTTAACATAGGTCATCAAACCTCTGTACCAATTTCTCTGTGGCTATGTCTATCCCAACAGACAGCTGGGCTCTTCCTGCAAAGATCACCAGGCTGTGAGTAGCACCTACAAAGCTATTGATGGAAAGACTGATTCTAAAGTCAGTCCACATGAAGGGACAGTATAAAAACCAAAAGGTCAAACAACACCTATTCAAGACAGCCATCACACAGACAGAAAATGACGGTCTCTAAGAGACACAGCAGCGGAGAGGGGTCCTGGTAAGAATGGCCATGCTAGCATCAAGTGGGGGGCCGTCACATGCAGGGTTCATAACTACTTTCGGCAGTGATGAGTTTGCGGGCAATGCTGGTACCAGCTATGCCTCACGAATTGTTCCCACCTTTTCAGAGCTGTGTGGTGAGAAAGAACCCAGGATGGAAGAAAGGAACATGGGATAAGGTTGGAAGAGGAACAGTCTGAAGCCTGACACAGCACTGCAAAACAAGGTACAACAGCACTTGAAAGATGGCTGTGAGATTTGTCAGACTCAGGCAGGCCAAAGCAGAGCTCCTCCATCACGCACACGGCACTAGGGATAAAAACAAGCAGCACAGGCAACTCGTGGACAATCTCTTGCCTCTAGGAAAGGCTGTAAAATTCACCCAGTACATAACCCAAAGACTGAATATCAGTTGGAGCTGGGCATACAAACTCTCCTGAAAAAGTGAGACATGCTGACATCAAATAACTGCATGCCTGCTGCTGTGCATTTAATTTAATTTACAGGCATGTCTCCATGCACTGCTTTGGCCCTGGGAAAGAGGTATGAGTGTGCTTTACCATGGATTCACACGGGTCACAATGTAAACAAAACTTGACCCAATATCTTTCATGTTATCTCGCAGAAAGAATCATAAACTGGGCAAAAACACACAATTAACTCAGATGCAATCTTTGATCAAATAGGGAGCTAATTGGAAAAACAGCTTTCATTAAAAACAAACAAACAAAGCAATATGTTCATTTAATTTTTAATCCATTTTCTAGTAACTGTACCATAGAAAGACAGAGGCTTACAATAGCAAGGCATTTGTAAACAAAATATGATAATCCCAAGACACACTAACGGCATTTTACAGAGTTGGTAAGAGGAGAGCATGTTCATTTTAAAACTATAAAATGGGGAGAATTAACGTTGATTATGGAGTGGCAATGAAACTCCAGAGTTGCAAGCCCCATAAAAAGCTATAAACACAGCAAATGCTACAGGAGGTCTTTCCAGAAAAGAGAAAAGGAACTCAAGGGGAGTATTTAACAATGCTGAAACAGCATCCAGGGAAAGAAGGAAGGAAGTGATGCCCACATGGCTAGTACCAGCCACAGGCTTAATTCTGCCCCCAGCTGCACACCTGCAACACCTCATCAGGTAAGATTCTCAATTTCCGTAGCAAATGTATGTGTGTACCTAGAGGCAGAATTTAACTTACTCTCTCAAACAATACACAGCCACTGGAAGTGGACTCCCACTGTAGCAGAACACTACATGGCCCAACCACCTTGCTTTACAGGAAACACAGTATATATGTAAATCAGCGGGGTCTTTTGATTTTTTTCCCTGGAAGTGCCTTGGTACTTCTACTCACAAGTGCATGCACAATCGGATGCAAAAATATATATACACATGCACGTATTGCTAGTACCACATTACCCAGGCTGGGAGACTTCTCCTCCCAAATGCCTGAGTAACTACTCATCTCTTCACAGGTGCAAAAAAATCCAACCGGCACAATGACTGCACTGATGAAATGCTGAAAGAGAACTCGCATTGCCTATATGGTCCGGCTAGACTTCTGCCACTAGACTTCCTTGTACCACTTTTTATACTTTTATACTTTTTTATACCACTTTTTAAAACTTTTTTATATAAAGCAAATCACTGATGTTCTTCAGCAAACAAATTTCCTAGGAAAGGACTCAAAGACTGGCAGGAATTCAGCTTTGGCATGCAAATCCCATATTTTCATCTTATATTTGCAGTTGCTCATGCATATCTATATATCCATCTGTATACCTATCTTCATAAAAACCTAACTGCAACAAAATAAATGGTAATAATTCTGCTGTTTCTCTCTTTCCACTATTCTCCACCAGAAAGCTGGTAATAAAACAACAAGCTCTCTAAAGTAGACATTACCAACCCAGGCCATGCAAACAAACACTTCACCATTTTATAATCTCACATGTCGAATGAACATCATCGTTCCCTTTGGTGCCTTAAAATATCAGGTCCATAAAATTACTAAAAGGCAGAGCAGCAATGCCGCCTACCACTAGCACTGCCTAGAATAGGCAAGAAAAGCCGACAGTGCCTTTTTTTCCCTGAAAATCCTCTTCCCTCCACAGGCCCAGGCAATGTTCCCTCCATAGTCTCCCTAACTGAATGGCTACCTTTTGATTTCTCACTTTTGATATGTCAGTTCTCTTTTTCCCCCCTCAAAGTCAAAGGCAACTGCTTAATGTATCCATGACTCTAGTCCCCTCCTAGCTCCCCACAAAGATACAACCACACCTGCCTACGAGAAACGTTAGTTTGCAAGTAACGTCTGAAGCCTCCAAGCTGCATCTCTATCATCTTTATCATCTTCACAGCTACATCTCTATCATCTTCACTTGTTTGTGGCTTTGAATTTGCAAAGCAGTGTTTATTCTGTGAAGTGCTTGCAGAGGTAATGGGCAAGCGAGGCCCATGTTCTATGTGAGCTTCCCTGGGAGAAAATCCGTCTGGAAACTGGCGCCAGCGTCTCCCCAGCGCGGAAGCAGCGTGCTCAGAGCAGGGACTGGCAGCCAGATGCAGCCTCAAGCCCTGAGCCACTCCGTGTGGGTGCAGTTGTGTCTCCCTGCCTTTCTGCACAAAGAGCACGCCGGCACTTCCCTAACTCTCAGCAGCATACAGAGGCTAAACAAGAAATACTGTGGGCCACTGAATATGGGAATTAAAGTGAGAGTAATCCCTTATATAGTCTGGTCTGTCTGTTGCTGTAGTTGTTTTTAAATAACAGCATACATGGTATGACAAATGCTGACAGACAGAAACTGGCTTTTCCAGGAAATGTATAAGACTTTCTAGCTTTATTCTTTCAGAGCAGTGCTAAAAAACACAAATAACTATAATTAAAGAAAAAATAAATTTTAAATTCAAAATACAAAATGAAAATGTGAGTGTAGCTGCTATGGGCTCTCCTTGGTGCAGAAAGCCAGATTTATGACAAGTCTATAATTTTGCAGACTAATAAGATCAAGTTGGTGGCAAAAGAGAAGGGGGGAACGGAAATGAAGTCTGAGCTTTGGGGAGAGGACGAAGGAGGCTGGTGAAAATGCTGATATTTACTTACTGTAAATGTTGAGCCTATAAAACGTTCCCTCACACAGCAGCCTAAAGTGCCAGGCAGACAACAACAATAGCATGCTTGAATGAAGTTATATATTGTTTTGTGAAAGCGGCAGCTCACAGCAGAACTGAGATTAATAACAACCGCAGCTTTTGTGGTGTAAGTTACAAGAGCACGCCAACACTTTCTGATAGCATTCAGCCTGGCAAAGAGATAGCTACAGCACTAGGGCTGCTATTTACATGAATGTATCATCTCTGTGGTTTTGTTTTGTTTTTGTTTTTTTTCCACCAAAGTGAAGAGGGAATGAATTTCTGGGGTGCTGCCTGATCAACAACAAATGCTCCAGTTCCTCTGAGACAAAGGAATTCCACTCGCAGATGAAATCTCTTGCAAACCTCTCTGTTGGTAGAAGATACTTGCAAGGAAGCCAGGGCACCTGAGCAGATGCATTTCTTGCAAGACTTTGCCTCGCAAAGCCACCAGGGATTGCCAGGATCCCGGAGCAGATCCTCTGCTACTGCCTCTAAGTACATTTACTCGTGGGTGCAAGTGCTTACAGACATTCGTGCAGCTTTGTGGTACCCGTGAGGGTCAACATCTCCCCGTCCGGGTGCCCTGGGTCGGGAGCAACCCTTCGGAGGCCGTTTGCCGATGGGAGTCGGGGCAAAGGCGGCAGATGCGAGGACCTTCACGCCGGTGACGGCCGCCTCCTTCCACCCCGGCCCCCGCCAGCTCCGGGGGGCAGCGGGGCACATCGCCTCGGTCCCCCCGGGACGAGCGGCCTCGCGGCCCGCGGCGCACCCACTCGCGCTGCACCTACCGTCGGGCTCCTTCGTTAATTGTTGTTTGTGTGTTTATTTAATGAGGTGTGGAGCAGCCTCTAGTGGCGGACGGCAGGCAGTGGCTCAACCACAGGCGGGCGGGCTCGGCTGAGGCGCTTCCGGGGCTTTCTGGCCGGTGAGGGGAGGTGAGGGGCCGCGGCTGCGTCCCCGCGGAGCCGCCGCTTTCCCGCCCAAGGGCTGCCCCGGCTCCTGCACCCTGCGGCGGGGG